>PVLA01002029.1:0-189579 GCA_004027455.1 Hydrochoerus hydrochaeris
AACTGAAAAGTTCATATCACAGTGATATATGTGCACCCATGTTCATAGCTGCACAATTTGTGATAGCTAAATCCTGGAAACAACCAAGATGCCCATCAACTGCAGAGTGGATGAAAAAGATGTGGCATTTTTATACAATGGAATATTACTCAGCTATAAAAAAGGATGATCTTGAGGCCTTCATAGGCAAATGGAGACAGCTTGAGACTATCCTCATTAGTGAGATAAATAAGAATCATATTTATAAATATCATATTGTATCTCTAGTGTAAAAAGTAAATAAGAACTACAAGTGTAATAAAACCAAAATGTGTAATTGCTATTGTAAAAAAGAGAGGAAAAGAAAGTGCTCTAAGGGATATAATTGCATGTATGTTTGAGTGTATAAAATAGATGACCATATTGCTGAATCTTTGTTGGATCTTTGAGCAGAACTGTTTGTAGTCTGACTGTTTGAATATTTACTATGTACCCTTTAACTTTGTAACTTGAACAACTACATCCAGGATGACAGTATGTAATTTATAAATTACTGATTTCTTTTTTTTTAATTTAAAGAGAAAAAAACAGGAAAAAGGTAGAAATATTACAGAATTTCAAGAAAAGAAGATAGATAGTAAGAAATCACTAGTTGATACATTACATATTGTTCTTTTAGAAATAGTTATGCAAGTTACAGGATTAAAGCACACAAAGTGGACACTAAAGCAGTGAGAGTGCAGTGATCTGTTCAATAATCGCACAGGAACCTAGAAATATGGTCATCAACCCCACACATCTAAACATACATGCGGCTATATCTTTTATAGAGCTATTTCCTCTTTTTTTACAATAGCAATTATACATTTTAAAAATTTTATTTAAACAGAAAAAAAGGTAGCAACAATACAGAATTCTAAAAAAAATTACTGATTTCTTAATGGTGCTTTTTCTCATTTTCCTTTTTCTTTCTTTCTTTTAGAATTCTGTATTGTTGCTACCCTTTTTTCTGTTTTGCTTTTTTTTCTTCTCTTTAAATAAAATTTTAAAAATGTATAATTGCTATTGTAAAAAAAGAGGAAATAGGAAGCACTATAAAAGATATAGCTGCAGATATGTTTAGGTGTGTGGGATTGATGACCGTATTTCTAGGTTCTTGTTGGATTGTTGAACAGATCTGTTTGCACTCTCACTGCTTGAGTGTCCACTTTGTGTGCTTTAATTTTGTAACTTGAATAACTATTTCTAAAAAAACAATATGTAATTTATCAACTAGTGATTTCTTACTGTTTATCATCTTTTCTTGAAATTCTGTAATATTTCTACCTTTTTCCTGTTTTTTTTTCTCTTTAAATTAAAAAAAAAGTGATAGAACTGGGTGTGGTGATGACACATGCCTGTAATCCTAGCACTCTGAGAGGCTGAAGCAGGAGAATCTCATGTTTGAGTCCAGCCTGAGCAATTTAGCAACTTAGTGAGAACCTGTCTCAAAATAAAAATAAAGGGTTGGGTTAAGGAGGTAGCTCAATGCAAAGGCCCTGTGTTCAATCCCTAGTACCACAATAAATAAATAAATAAATAAATAGTTATTTTAAAATAAGGAAAGGTGATATTCATTGAAGACAAGTAGAAAATACTGTTACAGAAAGGAAAATAAAAATGATTCCTAATCCTAGAAGCAATTTTAGATGTAACAGAGTAATTATCTCTTTAAATGTGTTTCTACCATGTGCAAGTTTCCTTAGATGAGATCATACTGTAAGGAGGTTGCATGTCTTTCACAATGTGTTGAAGTGGATTGTATGTACAGAAAGCATACATAGCTTGGTAACATCTACAGAGTGATCCGATCTGGATCACCAGCACTTTAATCAAGAAACACAATGTTAATTACTACAGTAGCACCTCACTAGAGAGTTAGCTCTGGTCCCTATCCCAACTCCCACCTCGGAAAGTGACAAACATGCTAACTTCTGCTAGGTTATACACTCACGGGGCCTATTTTGAACCATAGAAAGCATTGCATAGGAGATTGGAATCACCAATCGCAGCGTTAGGCCCTTGGTCCACAGTGATTGGTGTAGCGCATGTCATGTGACCCACACTGGGCCTATAAGACTTTTTGTAAGATCTGAGAGGAACAGGCTCCTCAGGCTGGGACGTCATTCTCTTGGCAGTTTCACTGTGAATCTGCTTTTGTAACCTTCTTCTCTCACTTTCCTACAGCCCCAGCATATTCCAATTCTTTTGCTGCTTTTCTCCAACACTCCCTTCTCACAAGGGGAGATTGCGTTGATCTCTTTTTGAGGACACTTTGGCCACTTGGCTTTTTCTACTATTTTACTACTGACTGTAATAGACGGCCAGTATTTTTTTTTAAATATTGAATAAACAAACAAAAAATTAACAATACTAGGTTTGAGAACTAAATAGTTGGAGGCAGCTGATCTGCCAGAGACAGAGAAGGGCTCAGACTCTCGCAGTCGAAAGGCAGTGTTGGTCAGAACTTTGAGAACAGCCCTTGTTCCCTGAAATGAGCCTCCTTAAATCTGGGCGAGCAACTGATGTGTTTCCAGTTTTTTGCTAGCAAAAACAACGCGGCAAAGGTGATGTGTGCCCATCATTTTGCACGCGGGGCTTACCTCCTAGGACCAGTACTAAGAACAGGGTTAGCACTGAGAAAACCCATTCCGCGGAGCTTGTGTTAAATGATTTTCATGGATTAGCTCTTTTGAGCCTCTCAATGCCGAGCTGAAATGTGGATTCTTATTGTCTCCGTTTTACAGAAGTGGGGCCATTGGGATACGAGGGAAGCTGCGTTTTTCATCTTGGTATACAGTTTTAGCTGCCCTCTGTGTGGCTGTACGGATAATGCTCCCCTCCACAGTGCAAAGGGTCAGTTTTGCTCCCACACTGGCCAAAATTGGATACCATCAACTATTTTAATTGCCAGTCATAGCCAAACTGATATGTGAAAATTACAGCTAATTATAAATATTTGTTCAGGTTTTCCATTTTTAAAGTATCTTAGTCTAGCCACACTGCTATAACAAAATGCCATCGATGGTATATCTTAAAAACAACAAAAATTCATTTCTTACAGCTCTGAGGGTAGGCAAACCAAAATCAAGATGCCAGGAAGTCTGGAGTTCGGGTGGGGATCCATTTCCTGGGTCATAGATGTGGCTTTCTTACTGTGCTCTCATGGGCTAGAAGGAGCAAGACATCTCTCCCGAGTCTCTTTTATTATGTCTTTTTTAATGATAGGGACTCAAATACCAAACATGAAGGCAGAGCCTCCCTTCTGAGACCTCACCTCCTAACTATATAAGTGATTAGATTTTCACATATGAGTTTCCTTTTGCCTTGTGTTGGGAAGTGAACCTAGGACCTCACACTACTGAGCACATGACATGCTCTGTCACTGAGCTATGACCCAATCCCCTAACATATAAATTTTGGAGGGACAGAAATGTTCAAACCGTAGCAGGGAGATTGAACATTTTATTTCATATTAATTAGCTATTTCTATCTCTTTTCTGAATCGCCTATTCAAATGAATCTTTTGTCTCTTTTCCTGTCTGCTGGGGATCCTGGATTTATCTTTTATACATTAAAGGTGTTTACGTTTTATCTTTCACATGTTCCTCAGAGCTCTTCCAGGATTTTTTTTCTCCATCTTAAAGGTAATATTTAGGACATAGAAGAGTTTGTGGAATCTGGTGGAGTTTTTTTGGTTGGTTGGTTGGTTTGTTTAATTTGTTTGATATGTCACCATCAATCATTTTCTTTGTGATTCCTCATTTGCCACTGGGGGAGGTGATGCACTAAATCTGATGTTTCTCATGTGATCCACATGCCTTGGGACTCTTGAGACTCCTGGGGGGTCCCTTGGGGAGGTGGAACATGTCAGAGATCCGGAGCCACCTTGTTTACCAATCCCATTCCAATTGGTGGAGGTACAACCAATGTCCCCTTGGAGATGTGCATCACACTTGCCCTGCCTGCTGGGCAGCAAGCATGATCTCCCTGCCTGTCCCTGGGGCCTTCAGATGGAAACTCCACCCACATCTTTCACAATCTGTGTGGTTCTCTTGGGCTTTCTTCATCACCCTTGCCCTCCAAGTTCCAAGATGAGCTGGCCCACTGATGGGTCATTACACCAGCCAGGCCTCCACATCCTGTTCCCTGCCCGGGAGAGGACCCAGTTGCCTCTCTTGATTACCTCTGTCTCCGGCAACATCACTCACACAAAGCTTCGTGAACATCAGCCTTGATCAGTTCTAAGGTGATGTAGGGAGTCCTCACAGCTTCATACAGAAAACAACCCCAAATTATGCACCCCTAAACTTCAAAGTCCTCAATATACCATCCTTCTTTTCATCTCCCATTTCCCATTTTGTCCTAGTCTTCTTTCACAGCCTGGACATGTCTTTCCCTCTCTGCTGGGTTCCTTCCCTAAAGGACTGTACCTTGGAACTTTGTTTTCACCAGTTCAACAGGCAAAGTGTGCTTGGCGCCTTTCTGTTCTTTGCCTTGAGACCTACTTATGCATGTGCGGAAGCCATTGAGTGCAATCTCTTGTTTACAAACTTCCTGGCCTGGAGACTCTGGAGATCCTGGAGGTCCTCAAAACTCTTTCAGTGAATTCATAGTCAAACCCATTTTCATAATATTGTAGTGGATTGAATGATGCCTCCCAAAAAATATGCCTATGTCAGAAACTACAAGTATCACCTTATTTAGCTAAAGGGTCTTTGCAGACCCAAGTAAGTTAAGGCTCTAAAGTGGATAAAGTCACCCTAGATTTTACATGTGGCCCTAGATCCAGTGACAGTTGTCTGTAGAAGGTAGAAACAGAGAAGGTGATGCAAAGTTGAAAATAGAGACTGAAGTAACAGAACAACAAGCCAAGGAATGCAGACAGCCACCAGAAGCTGGAAGAGGCAAAGATCAAATCTGCCCTAGAGTCTCTGAAGGAAACATGGCCAGCTGACACCTAGATTTTGGACTTCCAGCCTTGAGGATGTAAATGAATAAAGCCCTGTTGTCATTATATCATCAAGTTTGTCTTAATTGGCTATGGCAGTTACTAGAAAAAGTCGCAAATACTGGGACATCATTTGCCTTTTTCCTCACATTCTGTCTGGAGTGTATAGCAGAGTTTTCTAAGGTTACAGGGCATGTGACATTAAAAAAATTAAATGCAGAAGCAGATATGAAATCCAGCTGTCTTCCATTAAACCAGATACTAGGAGATTAACAAGAATGAGAAACAATGCCACTTTTCAAACCTCTTTTGTTGTTGTTGTTTTGAAAAATCTAGTTCTTTTTCACTTAAAAATATTATTTTATCATAAAGTGAGACATTTAAAAAGCACTAAGTATATATTCATAAATGTTCTCAGTTTTAATTTTCAGTATAGTAAATATTTAAAGCTAAATCCAGATCGACAAAAGTTCTCTGAAGTCCTTAGTAAATCTAGAAGCATAAAGTGATCTTGAGGTTAAAATACTTACAATCTGCTGAACTGAGAATGTCTCTCTCACCTCCTCATTCTGACTCTGGTTCTACCCCTGAAAAATGTGCCAAGATAGGCTCCATTTGACTTCAGTGAACAGAAAAACCAGCTCAAAGTTGCTTAAACAGGAAAATATATCAACTCCCTGAAGAGTTCTATGGTCGAGCTTTCGGGGATTTAGTTAATTCTTTGGTTCAACCACATTATCCTTCCTAGCCAAAACCTTTCTGCTGCTTCTGTTCTGCCACTCAGGGTCCTTGCCCTCATGGAGGCAAGTTGGTCCTTGCCCTCATGGTCACAGGATGGCTGTATCTGTGCCCAAGCATCACATCTTCACACAACAATAGTCAAAGTGAGACAAAAAAAACTCATTGTCTTCCTTGTCTTCTTAAGAGGAAGGAGATAGTAGAAACTGTTGGGAGGAGAGGGCTTGAAGGCCAGAGAGAAAAAAGAAGCTGGCCTTCCAAAAAATATAGAGTGCCCAGTCCTTACAGGTGGACCATGGCTGGAAAAGACAAGAGTATGCATTTACTATAGGCTTCTGAGGTTCCCAAGATAAGTTCTGAAAACCATAAATGCACCCACCTCTAATAATTAAGTCATGCCAGGGGACACATGTTGCTGTAGAACACCCTATACAACTGAAAATGATCCCAACTCAATTATAATTAATTATATTCTCATTTACATTATGTTTTTGCCCCCTTCCTCCATGGGCTTTGAGCACTGTGACAGTTTTTCAATGGTCCCTTGTAGGGGAAAAAAGTGCCCCTTTCTCCACAAAGGAGATTTGCTCCCAAATTGAGTAATTGCACCAGGTAAAGAGCTGTGGTCACCTGTGGAGGTCACACTTCAGCTCTGATGATGCTTCCTGGGACCATGAGCTCTCTTCACTGGTCACTCCCACCCTGAGGAGCTGATACTGCCTAGTGAATCCAGGGTTCCACTTTTACGGCTGTGTATCCTAATCAGTTCCCTGTTCAAGACACCAACAACCTAGGGCAGCTACAAGAGCGATAACATGTTCCTTGTATGAAATTGCATCCTGGACCCATTTCTGCCCGGGAGAACAGCTTGGCTATGTACTGTTGACCTAGTCTGGTCAAGATTGCACTCCATGACTGGCAAAAGCAACTTCTCCCTAAAGACACACTCACCTCATGGCTTTATGAGCAAGAAAATGGGGCAGGCAGTGGGGAAATGACGAGTTCCTGATGTTGGCACTGTTGATTCTTTGGAAGTGACAACAGCATCTCATGTGAGCTGGCAGCCCACACCTTAGGAACTTAACCATAGTACCATGGAGTCAGGTGAGCCCCTGCTGTCACTCAGCACAGGCACCAGGTTCCCTAGTGCTGCCCCTTCTACCTGAGACAACATCACATCAGAAGCTCTGCCCTCCATCTTGCTTGGAGGCCACCCTATCCACTCTAACATGTTTCTGCCCTCCCAGGAAACACCAGGCAATTCTACAGAATTTCTTGCATTTTCATATCAGCCTTTGAAACCTATGTAGTGTCTCAAAAAAAAAAAAATCAGCCAGAAACAGTAGTCCCATGTGTAATCTAGGACTCAGAGGTTGAAGCAAGAGGGTCACACCCAATCTGGGCTACTTAGTGACTTAGAGAGACCCTCAAAAGAGCAGGAGCTTCAGCTCAGTGTAAGGCCTGAGTAAAATCTTCAGTACCAAGAACAAAATTCTCCCCCCAGGTTAACACACACACACACACACACACACGCATGCACTCACGCATGCACGCACCCATGCACGCACACGCACACAGAGTAAGATGACTCAAATTTGTACTGTGCAGCTTTGAGCATTTGACTTCTCCATTCTGCGGCTATGCTTCTTTATTTTCAAGAGGGAAACCTATGTCCTAGAAAAATGGGATAATTTGATGTCATAAAGCTAATGTCAAATTCATCATGCCGCTCCTGTATCTCAACTCTGGACAGTGTTTCCATGTAAGCCCCTGTTTCAAGTGACTTGGGTAAATGACCCACAGCTTGTGCTGGTACCCAGCTCTCAGATTCCAAGCCAGAGCCTGCCTCCCTAACCTCCCTTCTGTGCAACCAGAGAGCTCAGCCACCAAAGGCCAGGAAATTTTGATAAGAATCAAGTGTGCCTTTGGTCATCCCATGGTTGAGAGTAGTGAGGGTGACAGCACAGCGTAGGGGAACAGGGAGTCCAACAGTTCCCCTGAGGAACTTCAACTCCTTAAAGGACCCCAGTAAAGAGAGCTTCTCTAGGAACAGGAAACCCAGAATACAGAACTAGAGAAGAAATGCTTGACACTTGAAAGTGTTCATCCATTGGAAGACAACAGATATCATAAACAGAGGTAGTAGACAACAATAAATCTGTAGAAAACCTTTGTGATGCAGAGAACAATGGGTTAACATCTATGATATACGAAGAGCTCTTACAAATTGGAAAGAAAAGGGCAAACAACCCCAAAGAAATTATGGCAAAGGACATGAATAGACAATTCACAAAAGAAGGAAGCCGAGTGGCCACAAACAAAGGCCAAAGATGCTCACACGCATAAGTGGTCAGGGGAATGCAAATCAAACTGACAATGAGATATCCCAGAGGAAAATTTTAAAGCACAATGACAATGGCTGGTGGAGACTGGGGGAAAAACTGCAGTTGCTGAAAATGTAAGTTATTTCAAAGCTTCTGAAAATAAGTCTGGTAACTTCAGTGAAAACTTAGGCAGTTCCATTGAAGCTTTCATGTAAAATATAAATTTTGTATGTCAAATATCTCCTTGGAAGCAACAATCTTAAGGCTGGAAATCCATGAGATAGAAATGAAACTATCAAATCCTAAGCACAAATGTTGAAAGATTTTGATGGAATCATTTTTCATGACCAAAAAATTGAAACACAGTCATCGCACAGGGACCACCTTGTTCCCAGGCTCCCTGGAGGTTTATTCAGCTGAGACCATGTGACTGGGTTCTGGTGAGTGGACAGGGGTAGCTAGGAAGTTGCTCTCCTCTCTCACTCCTCAACGATGACGGCTAGGACTCCAGGATGGAGATGGAAGGAACTCACCCCTGAATCAGTGCTGGGAGGAGACCAGCCAATGGCAGCCCTGCCTCACTACGCTGGGGCAGAAACAAGCCATGGGACATCCTTATTGTTTGTTAAGACACTACAATTTCAGGGTTTCCTGGTGACCACAGGATCGCCTTCTCTTGCTTTAACGAAAGAGCCATAGGAAGTGACTGCAACCCAGACAGCACAAAGACTGACTCAGGGCTGGACCAGGGGTTTCCATGGTGTAGGAGAAGAAAAGTGAAATGCAGAAAAACATCTAAACAATGATCAGAGAGAGCCTGTATGTGTGATGACATAAAAGCAGATGGAAACACAGACACATACCTCCAGCCCACTAGAGCACAAGTTGAGGAACGGAGGAAAAAAGGAAAGCAGGGAGGAGTCAAGTAGTAAAATTGGAAAAGAATAAAAACAGTTCACACCAGCACAAGTTTGCATTTATGAATGTGCAGGTGTAAACATAAAAATGTTTTCCTATTAGACAACTACATCCCCAGCCATTTATTTATTTATATTTGAGATAGGATCTCAGCAAGTCACTACATTCCTCATGCTGGGCTCGAACCTGTGCTCCTTCTACTTCAGCCTCTCAGAGTACTGGGATCCACAGCACACACCATCTAGACCAACTTAAATGTATCTTCTTTAGTGTGAGAAAAGAAAAGGCCCTCACTCACGTAGATGGTGAGGGGAGAGGAAAAAGCTAAAAACACAAGGACAAGAGACTAAAGATGTGGTCCTTGCCTCCAGTCCCATACTGCCTTTCTAGCTGGCCAAGTCAGCCCTGCTGGACAGCTCCCTCCTGCACTGAAAGGTGACTACAATAGAAAAGAAGCTTCTTGGGGACCACAGATGCTGGGGCTGGAGCCAGAATGAGGGACTTTTCCCAAGTCTGGGAAAATGAGAGTCTCCTGTGATCAACAGCATCTCAGAGTTGGGCATGTTGGGAGGATTGCTGGGACAGCGAGTGCCCCAACAAGTCTCTAGGGTCAGGGGTCACAATCTGAGAACCTCAGGGCAAATCTGATCCACTAATTGTATCGGGCTCGCACAGTGATGTCTAGAAATTTCTAATTGGCTGCTCATTTATTCAAATTGGCAGACTTTATACAAGTTTAATGTTTCCAGCTCACAGAGACAAAAAAGTGATTAGATTACATACCCTCATCCTGACAGACACCAACTGGCTGGAGGTGGAGAGTGGTGCCCCCTTTAGACAATTCTTCAGTTTGCCCCAGTCACATTTGATAACAAACGGATGTGATTGTGTTGAATATGAACCTTCATAATTCAGGAGGTCACCACACACATCTCATCCACCCTCTACCCATCTGCCCTGACTGAACCAAGTTAAAATCCAGTTCTGAGAGCTATATCACAGTTCTACTGCTTACATCTGTGATGCTGCGGTGGGCGCCAGCTGAGCTGGACTGAAACTGCATTTTCCTAGGGTAGCCTGTGGCTCCCAGTTCACGTTGCCCACACAGACTCTGTGGACTCCAGGGGCTGGAGGTGATGCACAGCCAGGTTTGTCACACTCAAAGTGAGCACAGGGTCTCACCATTTCTGAACACTGCCCCATCCCACTAGCTGATCTCATTGTGGGGGACAGCAAGTGGCCTCCCCAGCTCTGCTCTGCAGATGTCTCAAGCATCCTGCAGGCCTGAACCAGTGGTCTGCAGCTCTGTGGGGAAGTACACCAGCTTCACCCAGTCATGGAGGTGAAGGACCATGAAGGTGGGTCCTGATCCCATCTGTCCACTCTCATCCCGATGCAGCTGCCTTCCAAGGGTGGACTTGGAGTGGCTTCAGACTCAAACCCACACAGACCAAGAGATGCACAATTACAAAAGCTCTAATGCTTCTGATGCACCTGCTGTCCTGTGTCCCTCCTGCAGGTTGGAGCTCCCTGATCCATGCTCGCTGACACTGACTCTGTGATCTTTGGCTAGTTACTTAACCTTTCTGAGCCATACTTCCTCCTCTTAGGACACTGATATTGGTGATGGCTAGAGTGAGGCTAAGATGGGCAAGCAAAATGCTTAGCAGAGTTCCTGGCATGTCACAAATGCTCCGTAAATGCCATGTGTTATGAAGCAGCAATGTTTTCAAATGGGAAAGGTGTGTATATAACATTAGGGAAGAAATGAACTGCATATATCTGGCTTGGTCCTTTGTCATCTGAATTAGCAAGGCCTTATCCTCTCTTGACAGTGTTTTAAATACCCCCATATGTATCTATGGGTGTGTATATGTGTGTCTTGTGTAAAACAGGGAAATTTGAAAATTCTAAAATTGCTCTTCTCTTTGGGTTTAGTAGAGATGATCTCCCTTACATGAGGTTCCCAGGAGGATCCAGTGGGTGAAAGGGAGATTAGTATGTAGGACTCTTACAATATATTCTTGGGACCCATGGCTTAGGGCAGAGATGGCAAACCTTTGCTAGTTTTCAGTGATACAAACATCCCACTGCAGCATGCATGCCACAAGGTCACCACCACTGGCCCAGGGTGAAAGGACCCAGGTTGGGAAGAGGGAGACACTGAGTTTCTGCACAGGTAGAAGAGAGGCCTCAGCCAACCTCATGGGGACCTTCAACATTGTCCCCAGTAGAGGCAGCATCCAGTCCTTTTTACTGCACTCAGTCACTTCCTGAGAGTGCCTGCCTCCCCCAGAGAGGACTCATGACCATAGTAGGACATTCTTAGGTACTCTAAGGCCTACCCACACTCCAGGCTGAGGTCCTGGCCTCGAGGATCACATGGAGTGGGGCAGTCTGCAACATGTGTCATGCAGAAGGTGGAAGGGAGTGTGCGCGGGCCTGGGCTTCATCCTTCAGAGGATTATCTGCACTTGGCTCAGGACCCAGCTTAGAGAAGATGTGTAAGGTTCATTTGCACGGAAGAGAAGCATCAAGCTGAGCATGGTGGCACACAACTGTAATCTCAGCATTTAAAAGGCTGAGGCAGGAAGATCACAAGTCCAAGGCCAGGCTGAGCAACTCAACAAGACTCTGTCTCAAAATAAAAAGTAGGGGGCTGGGGATGTAGCTTAGCAGCATAAGCACCTGCCTTGCAAGCGTGTGGTCATGAGTTCAATTCCCGGTACCAATTAGAAAAAAAAAAAAAAGTAAAAGAGTTGGGTTTGTAACTCAGTGCTTGAGATTGGCTTTGGGCCTGAGTAGTGTTTCAAAGCTGCTTTTCTCATTGGGAAATGTATGGACAAAAGATACAACTGGCACAAACTTTATTTGCATTTGCACAGCCAGATATTATGATCCCCGCCTTTTCCCTGCTCCCCAAGATCAAGCTCCATGTCTTCCTCTATTCATTCTGAATTTCACCTGTTGTAGGAAGTCTTCCCTGACTGTATGACTATATTGTCCCATGTGTTCTCTCTGTCTCTTGTATTCTCTCTCTCTCTCTCTCTCTCTCTCTCTCTCTCTCTCTCACACACACACACACACACACACACACACACACTAACCTTGAAAGTCAGGACAGAGAGGCTGGGAGGAAAGGTTCAGAGTCTCCTTCCACCTCTCCACCTCTGGCCTCCATCTCCACTGGCATCTACCCTACTCTGCTACCAGGAAAAAGTGCTCCTCCCAGAAGATGGGCCCAACCCACTATGGTGTGCCCACTCCATATTCATGATCCACTTGGCATGCAGTTCTGGCCAAAGGGACTTTTGTGAGAAGTTTCTCTACCCATAAAGTGAGAAGTGCTGGATGCAGCAGCCCCCCATCATGAGCCAGATATTGTCCCAGTTTAGAAATCACCCAGGGCCTATAACTGCCCACTGTGTGTGTGCAAGTAGCTGGCCCAAGCATGCAGACTGACAGTGCAACTCAGCCCTGATGCTATCTGCACTGCTCAGACAGGTTCCATAGTCACCGACTTTCTGTGCAGCCAGCCTCTGCTCCAGGATACTGAACTGCTAAAGACCTACATCTGGGACCCCTTCAGAATCCTATCTGCAGTGCATGTCAAGGGAGGAGCTGGCTCTGCCCTGTGAGACAAGTTAAGGAAGCCTGTGGCCCATCTTACCACCCCGAGCTCTGAGCATGGAGAGGAGAAAGACAGCAAGAACGCCATCAAGCTGCTGGCTGTCATGCCCAGAGCCTGCCCTACCTCCAGCCTCAGGTGGGCAAGATGATAAGGCTCTTCACTGTTTAAATCAGCTTGAGGCGGGGCTTCTGTGAGAGATCTAAAGATCATTCTTTGCTAGTGTGACTGCCTCTCTCTCTCTCTCTCTCTCTCTCTCTCTCTCTCTCTCTCCCCCTCTCCCTCTCCTTCTCCCTCTCCCTCTCCCTCTCCCCCTTCCTGCAGAATTTCCATACACCTACAAGTTTGATTTTAAATACCCAGTAGCTTTCTTCCACACTAGTAAACAACAATTAGAAATAAAATGGCAGAGTCACTGTCCCAGACAGGAAAGAGTTCCTCAAAAGACAAGCACATGTAGAATTATCATACAATTCAACCATTCTCTTCCTGGGACATGGCCAAAAAGATTGAAAACAAGGTCTCAAACAGACACTGCACAACCGTGTTCATCATATTCATAGCACATTAGTCACTCAAACACCCGTGGATGGATGGATGGATGGGTGGATGGATGGATAAGCAAAATGTAGCATAAACAAAATAGAATTATTCATCTTTAAAAGGGAATGAAAATCTCACACATGCTACAGCAGACAATATGCTGAGAAATCAGCCTGTTATAAAAAAACATTGTGTGATTCTACTTATATGAGATATATCAACTAAGTAAATTTATGGAGACAGAAGAATTTTGGTTTCCATGGACCAAGGGGAAGTGGGAATTGGGAGTTATATTAGTGGCTATAGTTTCAGTTGATAAAATGAAAAAGTTCCAAATTTGGGCATGGTGATGGTGCATGGCAATGTGTATATACTCAGTGCCACTGAACGGCAGACCTAAACATGCTAAATTACATATTGTGTACATTGTACCCAATAAAAATGACTGAAAATATAAAAGGGAAAAAATCTTCACAATAAAAAAAACCCTGCAAGCTACTTTGCAAACTTGGAATAAATTCAACCAGAAAATCTCATGACTAGAGGAAAATTATAAAACTTTACTTAGATTTAATAGCCGATCTGAATAAGTAAAGATATACCATGTCCATGGAGGAAAACAATTATAAGAAAGCAGGCAAATCTTCTTGAATACTTCTATAGTATGCAGTAATTCCAACAGTTTCCAACAGAATTTTCCTTGAACTCAGTAAGCTGACTCAAAATTTTATGGAGGACTGTAACACAAGAAAAACAAGATACAGGATTTTGAACTTTTTATTGAAATGCAACATGTTATAAATGTATAGGACTTTATAAATTTTTATAAAGGGGTTACTCAAGCAACCAGGACCCAGGTCAAAAAAGGGAATATTGCTCTGGAAGCCTCTCTTGTCTCCCATCCCCCAGTCCTTCCCCCTCCAGTCACTCCACCTGTTAAGAATAATCACCCTCCAGGCCTCTATCTCAATTGACTAGTTTTGTACACTCTGAGCTCTCTGTCAATGGACTCATACCTCATATACCCTTTTGTGTCTGGGTCCTTTTAGCCAATAGTGTTACAAGGAAGATATCAGAACCTCCAAATACGACATAAAGGAAATACGATAATTCTCAGCCTGTTAGATGTCTGCTATGCTGAGTTCATGTTCTCTAAAAACTGAAAAATGAATTCTAGGAACAACAGGGGTTAAGAGTGGAAAATATTTATTGAGAGGATAGAAAGTTCTTGTCAGAAGAAGGAGTCCTGAATACATAGCCCAAGGACATTGCTTTACCCATAAGTTTTATAGAGCAATACCCAAGTGGATACAATGTGGGTTACAGCTAAAAGGATGCAAATATAGTCACTTAGGTAATAGTGACCCAAAGTGGAAACAAGTCACATAACAAGGGTGAATGGAAAGAACAAAGACTTTTTCTGGAAAATAAAGAGTTGGGAAGTCTTGGTCACCCAGCAGGGTGACTGATGTCTAAGCTTCATTAGGCCTATTGTTTGTACTTCAAGTACACAGGCCTGATCATCTCGTCTTTATATTGAAGTCTTGTGTCCAGCAATGTGTCTCCAGCCACAGTTAAGATATGTTTCACCTTTCTCTTGAGGGCCTAACCCTAAGTGATTGCCTATAATATTTCTGCCTAGCTTTGCTGTCTGTAACTGGACTGCCAACCCCTCCATACAATTGCAAGATCACTATGGATCATTTATTCTCATTTATGTGTAATATCCCAATGCTACAACAATCTCATCACACATCGATCCAGTCTCCTATTCATAGGCAATCAAGCAGTTTCTGGCTTGATGTGACTTTGGGTTACATTTATGCTTTAATTTTTTTTTAATGTAGTGAGGACTGAACTCAGGGAGCACTGGACTACATCTCCAGCCTTTTTTGTTTTGTGACAAGGTCTTGCCAAATTTCCCAGGCTGGCCTTGAGCAAAAGTTTATCAAAAGATCCTCCTACTGCAGCCTGGAATATACAATGCTGCCATGCCTGGCTATGTACAAATTCTGCTGTTCATATTCCTAGAAATGGATCTGCAGCATCAAGAAAATGCTTAACAAGAAGGGAGGCTATTTGTGTAAGGGGTGAGAATGGGGTGTGATCTTACCCTACCAGGGATCAAAACAAGTCCTAAAGCCGCAATAGCCAAAAGGTACCCATGTGGACACATCCCCAAACCTACCACATACACACTGCACACACACACACACACACACACGCACAGCACTCACGCACGTGCACATACATCTACACACAGGCGAGCACTCTTGCCTCCTATACTCCAGTCAGCACAGACAACTCCCAGGCTGGACTTCCCAGACCAGATAACTGAGTGTCGCAGTCCTTTCAAGTTGTATCACAGCACAGGCCTGCAAGTATCCAGGAGACGCCAATGGAGGAGAAGAGAGAGCGTCCCCCTCCCCCACCCGCCCACTGGCTTTAAAGGGAGAACAAAGTGAGCGGGATCAGAGTGTGCAAGGTGATGGCAGCGATGCTGAAGCCATTTATCACTGCCAGATGTGTGAAGGGTCAGGCTGCGGGGCATGCTGGGAGTGTCAGCAGGAGGTGCCTGGACCTCAGCCACAGCAAGAAATAACCTGTCCAGTCAGCCCGGGACCAAGGAAGGGCTGCCAGGAACCTGTTCTTAACAAAATGACAATGTGCTTTCTTTTTTGTCCAGGCCAGAAGGGGCTGGGGGCCAGGGTGCAGGCAGCAACTGCTTATAAAGGGCTGTCAGTCACAGCTCTAAAAATACCCTCCCGCAGCCAGCAGGCTCCACTTGCACCGCCTGCCCCAGGGCTTCCTGCAGCCTGAATGGTCCCTTGGTGACGCACAGGACAAATGTTTGCCCAGAGAGGCCTGGTGTGCACATGGCCCAGCTTGTGGATCTGCCTTCTCCCCAGCCTCACCCCTGCCAGCAGTCTTGAGGGCCCTGGGGTAAATACTCATCCCCACTGGCTTCAGCAGGGCAGGACTGCAGGAAGCAGCCACCTCTCCTTGCTGGTTGCACCCTATCCCAGGCTTGCTGGAAGACCCCTAGCCTGAGGGAAGAGACCCATTACTACCCCGAGACCCCGCACATGGGAGAGGCACCAGCAGTCTGGCAATCCCTAGGCAGGACGTGGAGCCCTATCTGGTTCCCATTCACCCAGCTAGTGGCTGAGGCCCAGCACCTGTCCATGGAGAGGTCCCAGTCTGTTGGAGGACGCACATTCGATCATATAGAGAAGGCTCAGCTCTTGCCCACCAGGAGTGTTCCCAGTCTGATGAGTGAAGATCAGTGTCAAAAACACAGCACTGCCAATAGAGGCTTTTAGCTTAAATGTTCCAGCAGTTCAGTCTCTGAATCACTGGGGATCTTTGAAAACACAGAATCTCATGTTGTAGGTCTGGAGAGATGCCCAAGAGTCTGAATTTCTAAAAAGTTGCAGGATGCCACTGCAGTGTGAGCAGTGAGGTGCAAATACAAATGCAAACGTAGACAGGAACCGGGTTCTGTTGGCCGGTTGATGGAAGAGCCCTGAGCAAAGCCCCGTGTCCTTGGAAAAAAGGGGCAGAATCAGAGGGTACAAGGAAGACTCTGGAGCCAAATAACGCCGAGTTCCAATTCTGACTTTATTAGCGGTGTGGCCTTGGGCTAGTTTCTTGCGCTCTCTTAAGTGAGGACAGCAGTGGGTGGTGACACAGGCTGCTCCTGAATCTGCAGAGGTCAGAAGCGGTACAGGGGAAGCTGCCCGGCACAGGCAGGCGCTCAACCCAGCGCAGAGCGGGCCTGGGGGGAGCACCGAGCAGTCCCAATGGCCCGGGCCTCCTGCAATCTTGCAGCCCGGCCCCTCCCCGCCCCCACCGGTCCGCTTTGAGCCCTGCGCCGCTTTGAAGTCCCAGATGGGCCGCAGGAAAGAGGATCCCCGCGCCCAGCCCCCAGCCCGCACCTGGATAAACACGCGCCGCCAGCCCGGGACCGGCGGCTCGGCGGCAGGGACGTCCAGGCGGCCCGCGGCCGGCAGCGGCTCACTTCAAAGCGCAGCGCCGCCGCGGGAGGGGCCTAATCAGGCCCGGCTGCCGCCGCCTCGCCCGCCCCGCCATCTGCTCCGCGTTAGGTGAGCGCGCTCGGCCCGGCTCCGCACACCGCGCCGCACCAGCGCGCGCGCTCGCCTGCTCCGCGACCCTCCCTCCACCGGTGCCTGGGACAGCCACCGTTTGTGCTAGGCAAAGAATTCGCGGGTTGAGCTCCTACTGTGGGCTATCCATCCATTCATTCATTCACTCACTCACTCAGTAAACCGTTTTGAGGGGCTGCTCTGTGCTACCTCCTGCTCCCAGATTCATTCCTCTCCGTGCCCCTGCTCTCCAGACACACCCACTCGTCCCCCCAAGCTCCTCCTGGCTTTCTTTCTCCCTCCAAGCTCTACTACACTACTCGTTCTCTCTGCCTAGAACCCTTGCTCTGCCATGGACAAACTCCTATGCATTCTGCAAAAGCCCAGTTCAAAAGTTCCCTCTATTGTGAACCCTTGCCTACTTCTCCCACACCTCATCCTTGAATGGCATGATGCCTCCCACTAAAGAACACAGGAGTGACAGTGATTTATTCTTTTCAGAGTCTGTGTGTTCCCTGCATACTGATGACCCAGTCTGGACCCTACCAGTTAGCAGCTTGGTGGCTCATGTAACCTCTCTATGCCTCAGATATGGAATCAACAAAAAGGTCAAAATGCCCTTCAGGGTATGGGAAATAAGCATCAGGAACAAAGCCAGGCCAGTGGGGGCAAGTGCCTGGTAAGAAATAAAGGCACTTACTAGCCCTGGTTGCCTGGCTCTCTCTATAGCCCTGGGGCGGGCTCCAGGAACTGGCTTTGGGATCTCCCTCCTGAGCTTCTCCTCCCTCTGCTGAGATCCTACCCTCCAGCTCAGGCTGCTGGCCGTTGGCACCCTGCTGCTCCCTGCTGCTGAGGGCCCAAGGTTCTGAGCCCAGCCAGCTGGCCTTTGGCCCCTCCTTCCGCCCCTGCAGAGCAGGGCACATTGCTTATCCCCAGCTGCCGGGGACCCCCCAGGGCCTTGCTCTATCAAGGAAGCCTGGGCCAGAGTAGGCAGCACTGAGTACAAAGCTGCAGCCCACAGAGGTGCAAGTGGGCTTCACCTACAGAAGGGTGACAGCTCAGCTGCCTGCCCAGGAGCCAAGGCAACCATGCTTTCAGCTGTGAGGACATCTTGGAACCCAGGGCTTTACCCAAGCAAGCCCAGGGAATGACACTGGACACCTGCCCAAGAGGCCAGGAGGGAGAGTCACCAGGGTCATCAGGAATAGGAAAAGGGCTGAAAACCTGTCCTACATACAGGCAGACAGATGGGATGAGGTCTGGACCCTTGGTCAAGGCCTTTCCCAGGCCTTCTCTGTCCCTGATGTGGCTGCTGAGTCACTTGCCCTTGGTCACCTATGGAGCAGTGGGAAGGAACTTGGAAGACAGATACACAGAAAGGTCCCAAGCAGAGCCTGCAGACAGTGAATGGATGGTGGGGTGGAGGGGCAGAAGGAAGATACCTGCTTTTAGGCCTTAGGCTTGTGACCTGGGTTCAACCCTTGCCTGACACAGGCACTTATTATCTGGGGCAGATGTAGGGGTCCCTAGAATACAGCAACGAGGGATCAGGAAAGGCAGCAGAGGCAGCACGTCTTTCTGGTGTCCCTCAAGGCAGAACACATGACTTTTGTCACCCTCTCCAGGCAGCCCCAGGACCAGCCTCGGCCTGGTCAGTTAATGCGCTCGCTGGATGGAACAGTGCCTGCGGCGGAGCCCTCTCCATCCTGGGCTTTCTGTAGGAGCAGCTTCCTGGGCTCGCTGTCCCAGGAGCACAGCCTGAGGAGAGAGTTAAATGCCTCCATGCATGGAGCAGTAGATTTGTGCTGGGGTCAGGCAGAGGGACTCCAGCCAGATCCTACTGGATCCTTGGAGAGTGAGGTCACCTCAGAGCTGTTTGAACTCCAGGCAAGAAAGGGAGCTGGGCTTTCTTGATCTAGCTCAAGTGGGAGGGAAGTGGTTAAGTCGCAAGCACGTCTCTGCAATGTGGACCAAGTGAGCTGCAAAACCGTTGGGAGGCCTCCAAGGAAGAGCAGCAGCAGGTGCTGGCCCTTGAAAGCACGTGGAAATGGCGCTGCGAGCTCAAAAAATGATTTAAAATGAAAGAAAAAGGACCCCGGGGATGAGAGCTGCGGACAAGAGGCCAGGGTGCAGCCCAGCCCAGAGCCGCACCCTTGGCCCTGCCCCTTGGCTCGGAGTCCGTGAGAGCGCCCCCTGGGGGTAGTCAGCGGTGCGGCAGACATGAAAATGTTCCATGGCGTGCTGGGGAGGAATAGGAAAGTGTACACTGGACAACTTTAAGAAGCACTGGAATAAAACCACAGTATGTAGGGGACCCCATGGAATTGATAGTGCCCAACTGTGCAACTTGCTCCCTACAGCCTCAAACCCAATAATGTGATTTCCTGATTTTGATAGCTCAGATGCTAAGCTCAACCCCCAGGAAATAGTATTATTTAGTGCACACATATCCATCACACTCTTAATGTGAAACACTCTTAAGGTCATCACACAGGCAATAAAGCGAGGTTTTAGCCCAGTGCCTAGCACAAACCAAACTCAATAAACAGTACTGATTTGATTTTAGCTTCTAGCATTTTTCTGCCCAAACACCAGCACTAGAGTGAACTTCGGCTATCAGAGTCCCAGCCCCCAGGTTTGAAAAAGCTTCTAGAAGACCCTAGCAGCTTGGGAATCCCCACCTAGCCTCTGATTCCTGCCCCCCAGGCCTCTGCTGCCTAGGGGAGTTCCTTCCTTCCTGGCCCCTCCCCAAAGCTGGTCACTTCCCCAGGGGAAGAGAAAGGGTTGGATCACAGTGTCCCTTCTCCTGTCAGGGCTCAAAGTTTCTATCAGTATTTTTAATCAGCACCCCACACACACACGCCCCATTACTTGCCCCCCAATATCTTATGCATCTTTGGAGTGGCAACAAAAGCATTCATTTTGGGGAGGGGGGGCAGAGCCACTTCAAAGGAAATGCAAAGCTGCAGTGATGTCCCATCATTGTCCTCCCCTGTGTGCCTGCCCCCCATTGTCCTGAGGCTGCCCTGAATAGGCAGACACAAAGGCCACACGTTCAAAGTGGGCACCATATGCTCTGTCAGGAGGGCAGCCTCTGCCTGGCGCAGTTCCCTTCATCGGAGCACACACACAGGCTTCCAGCCAGGGAGGAGCTGGCCTTGAAGTGGGTTTTCTTCTGTTCTCTCTCTCTCTCTCTCTCTCTCTCTCCCTCTCTCTTCCTCTCTCTCTCTCTTTCTTTCTTCCCCCCTCTCTCCCCTTCCCCCCACCCTTTCCACTACTCTCCAGCTAAACCCCAGGTTGCATTTGGAAGCAGCCTGTTATTGGCAACCTTTCCCTCTCATTTTTCCAAGCAGGGTTCTGGGTCTGCTGAAGATGGGGCTTTCTGCTAGGCAGGGAGCCAGGGAAGGGCACTTCCCCCATGGTGAGTCTTTTTTTAGCTTTCCAGGGTATGGAGAGGGGTAAATTCCACTCCTGGCACCAGGATGTATGAGACCTGCAAGGCTAAATAGGTATCTAGACAGAGTATCCAAACCTCAATTCCATAAAGGAGGAAACTGAGACCCAGCAATGGAAAGCAATTTGCTGCAGGCCTCACAGCAAGGCTGAGGTGAGCCTGGGTGGAATACGGGTGTGCTGACCGCTAGTCCTCAGGTGCTCAGCTATTTCCTGAGATCCAGTCTCATGGCTGGCCCAAGGGTGAAGAGCCTTGAACCAAGGAACCCAGAAACACTAGCTGTCCCAGGGCCACCAGGTCACTCTGGGGAAAAGACCCCAAGCTGCAGTCTATCTGCACAGGTGGCACAATATCAGAGGCTGACCCACCAGTGAGGCTCTGAGCACTCTGCCCTTCTGGAAGCAGGCTGACAGGCACACCAGGCAGACCAGGAACCAGGTCCAGCAACAGCTCCAAGCATGCAGATCACAGCTGGGTCTCCTGGGGCTCAGGGGCCATGTGGCAGGGGAAATGGAGGAAGCAAGAGGACAAAGGTTAGTCCCTCTCCACAGGGATGCTAACAGCAACCCTAGGAATAATAGCTGTCATTCCAGGACTTAGGTACCAGCCCTCACACAGAACACAAGTCTAATCTAAACTAATACTCCTGGGACAAAGATAACACTCATGTTCTTATTTCAGGGAGGAGACCCAGGCTCAGAGAGGTTAAATAACTTGCCCAGAGTCACGGAGCTGTTAAGAGCTGAGAGTTGAATTCACCTCTGCCATACTTGGACCAGCCTAAGGCTGGGGCATTAAATGACATCTGTCCTTTGGTCCTAGGCACACAGTGTGCACTGTTGCAGGATCAGGTCCTTCAGGGTATGAGGGGGAGGGTGAAATAATCACTTCCTCAAATCAGGCCAGTGAGTCCGAACTGAGGACTTGGCAGTTTCTTTGGCCTAGAGCTCAGAAGCCCCAGGGGAGCGGAGCAGGCCCCACCGACTCCACTTCAGAAGTCAGGGCCATGGGAAGGGTGGGAGATATTTGGCCAGCAGAGGCCTGGGCGCATGGCAGCTATGGGGCTCTGAGCCAGCCTGAACCTGGGCTGGAATTCCAGCTCCCCCTCTGAACTGTGACCTTAACTATCTCCTACCAAACTGTCTTCCTTGTTGTAAAAGTACCTCAGAGCACCTTGTATCCCTCAATTGCTCAAGAGATGATAGAGTGCTTATTGCTTGACAAAAATCAAAAACAGGGAACAGAGGAGCTCGGGCTGCTGGAGACCTAAGGCCAGGCTCATGTAGCCAGGACAGTGGGCAGTTGGGTGAAGGTGGAGGAGGAGAGAAAGAAACAGCCAGCACTGAGCAGCCATGCCCTCAGACTGGTCTGAGAGACAGTTCTGGAAAGAGCTCCACCCCAGCTCCAGCAAGGGCAGGAGAGGCAGAGCCTGACAGCTCAGAAAAAGACAGGCTTGGAGGAGGTGAGTGGGCTGGGAGGGAAGCAGCTGGGCTGCTAAGGATTGCTAGATGTGTGACCTGGATGACCAAAGCTGCCTCTCTGGAGCTCCACTTCCATAACTGTGAAATCAAGTGGAGACCTCACCTGCAGCCCCGGGGTAAAGCGGCTGTCAAGGGAACAGAGCTCTGGGCCCAGAACAGCGTGGACCGGAGCTTTGCCTAAGGAAACATGGGAATCAGCTTGAAAAAGTGCCACAAGACATAACTGAACACAAATAAACCAAGCACCAAGTGAGTGCCAGGGTTGAGGAGGAGGACGCCTTAGAGAGAGACAAACTCGGAGAGGAGCTTTTGGGCAAGTGAGGGGCTTGGGGTGCTGGAGCTCGTGGAGGCTGCTGTCCATCAACTCTTGGATCTGCTCACATCTACCCACCTGTCACGTGGACCCTTGGGTGAACTTCCTTCAGTGATGGAGATGGACAGGTCTGTATCAGCAAAACCCGGGGACTTTGATCACAAACCTGATCATCTCTCTGAACCCTGGCCACATCATACAGGTCAAAACACCCATAGAAATATGAACAATAGCTTAGGTTAGTAAATATTTATTGTGGACCAGATACTGTATGGGGCGCATTCTACTTGTCCACCACTCAACACTCAGCGATCCTAGCAGATACAGACAGGTGTCCTCATCATGTGACAGGTGAGAAAACAGAAGGGTGGAAACCACCCTTCCTAGGGCTCAGGGATGTGACAGATGCTGGAGCCAAACTCAGGCAGCGCTGGGCTCCTCTGTCATGCCATGGGGGCCAGGCCAGCTTCCTGGAGGAGGCAAATCACCGCTAATTAATTTTCTCCAGGGTCCTGAGAGGTATTGGGGCTTAGAAGGGACTTCTCCTGTCTTTATGCAATGATCTTTGGGCTATTGGGTCAATTCTGATGAGATTCCATCTCCACATTAAGGCACACAAGCTCCACTTAATCTCATTTCCGAAAACAAATCAGCCCAATGAAATTTTCTCTTTCTGTAAATGAATGCAAGGAGGAAACAGCCCAGTGTAAACAGAGTCTTAGCATCGCCTATTTAGGCACCATTGACTTTCAAATCAGCTTGCTTCTCCATCCGCCTTGCAGAAATAGAGTCAAAATGCAAATGTAGCATAAACGACTCTATAATAAATGCTCATTCAACATTTATTCTTTCTCAAATCATCTCTTAAAGCCCTTTCATGCTAATGTCTAGGAGATGTGACATTAGAAAAATTGCTTTGACATGCTAAGGGGCTCCAAGATTAACAAAAAAAGAAAGGACAAGATAAAGCTTTCCAAAGACCTATTTCAGAGGAATTATTCGTGCCTTTGAAAGTGCTCCAAGGTTGCTGCGCATTTCAGCTTGTTGGCATACATGTAAATGAAGTGCTACAAAAGTCTGCATTCCACTTGAATGAAAGCTCCCAGCCGCCGCCGGCACAGGGACAGGGAAGGTGGCCAGACTTCAGGCTGAGCAATGAAGGGGCTGGAGGGGACTGGAGAGGACTTTCTTGTCCTGAGGGCAAGAGAGCAAGCTGTAGCCCGAGCTGTGAGATGAAAATGACAGGGTCCGTTATGATTGGCATGGCCAGCACCTAATTGCTGTGTTACAGCAGCAACACCTGTATCTGTTACCAGATGATGGGTCCAGCTCACTCCTAGCTGCTGGCCCCCACCTACCTTCCTTGCCTCTATTTTTATTTTCATTTTTATTTTTTCAGGTAAGGTCTCATTCTGTTGCCCAGACTAATCTGCAATCCCTAGGCTCAAGTGATCTTCCTGCCTCAGCCTCCCAAGTAGCTGGGGCCGTAGCCATGTGGTTCATGATTGGCTCAACCTAGCCTCTTCCTGTTATGTGACTTTAACTAACCTCCTTTAATCTCTCTTTAAAATGAAGACAATAAGAGAGCCCACTTAGAGAAGACTCAGTGATGTAAATCCTGGAGAGTGTTTAGCACCCACCATGTCTGCCCCTTAGTAAGTGCTCAAGAAATTGCTTGGGCCTAAGGTCATGATGATGCCAGGTCTCTTCATGCCTATTTGAGGCAGGAGAAAGAAAAAAGGAGGACTACATGAGAGAAGGCAGAGAAGGCACTGATGAAGTGACCAAGACACATACGTCACCAGGACACTCCCCAGTGCCAGCAACTCCTCCGCGGTAGAGATTGATGGGTCCCAGCCAGGTCTGCTGCTTGGTCTGCATCACTGCCCCCTTGAACTAACAGCCCGTCTGACCTTCCCAGACACCTCCCACAGCAAGCTGGATGTGCTGTGAGCATTGTGCTTCATTACCAGACGGCCCTAGGGTTTCCCAGAAGGGAAAAGAAGCAGCAGGCACCAAGCAGCTTCTAGACTATGGTAGCCTCAGTGTTGACCACAGCTATTGATATTGATACTCTCATTGTGAAGAGAAGCACAGTAGTCAGGTTGGATGAAATGCTCTCAGCATCCTAAAACTTGAGCGTAAAAACAATGGAAGGTGACTTCCTGCCTGGTGGTGTACTGGGGTAGAGCTCTCCTTCCACCCCAACTCTGGAGCCCATCCCCTCCCATCTTCAACCTTAGATGGAAAAAGTCAACAGAGGGTCATGCCTGGAGTGTTTGAGCACAAACCTAGAGATGGGACATCATCTTTGCCACATCCCAGTGCCAGAACTCACGAGAGTGCCCTTAACCACCAAGCAGCTGGGAAGAGCCGCTCAGCAGAGTTTTGAAGAGGAAAAGGGGAACTGTTTAGAAAAACAGGGAGATTCATAAATAAAGCAAATGAGCCACAAGCGAGACCACAGCCTGCTCTTGGAGGCTGCCTCACCCTCATCATCATCATTGCACTCCCAGCTATGCAATAGCCACCTATTGGGCACCTAGTAGAGTTTTCCCTTGGTAACCACAAGAGTTAGGCTCCAGAAACCTCTGTGCATACCAAAGCCCATAGATGCTCAAGTCCCTTATATAAAATGGTATAAGCCAGGCATAGTGGTACACACTCTTCATCCCAGCACCCGGGAGACTGAGACAGGAGGATCGCTGTGAGTTCTAGGCCAGCCTGGGTTACAAAGTGAATTCAAGAGCAGGCTGAACTGCACAGCAAGAGATTGCTTCAAAAAGATAAATGGAGTATTATAGGGGTATCAAAAAACCTGCACACATGATGCTGTATACTTTAAACTATCATCAGATAACTTATAATATGCAACATAATGTAAATTCTACATGAATAATTATTGCACTCTATTGTTTAAGGAATAACACCAAGAAAAAACCTTTATATGTTGAGTACAAAGCCGCCTTCTTCTAAAAATGCCTGTTGTGACAGTCAAAAACACAAATAAACTGTCAAAAGCACATGGAATTGGAAATTAAACTGTAAAGTTCAAACCACAGTTGTATTTTATGATGTGTAAGTGCAAGGAGTTTATCAGAATAGAAAACGAAATTTAAAAACCATGAATGGCCCAAAGCTGGAGGAAAGTGGGCTTCATATTCCTGGTGTTGGGTAACAGGAGGCCACTCTCTCCTCAGGACTGTGAGAGAAGCTTGCATGATCTAAGCCTCACCTCATCAGTTTTCAGTCCTGCCACATCTGTTGAGTTCAGGGTGCTCCCCCGAAGCATACTCCAAGTCAGGCCCTCAACAGCACAGACTTTATCTGGGAGACCATCCTGAGCAGCATCAGTGAGGTGGGAGACAGAAGAGGCCACACTGATGACAGGTGACCACGGCGGGTGCTCAGCACCATCCCATGGGCTCCTGTAGGAGTAGGGAGAATTGTTCCCTGAGGGGCAGGAAAGCTGCCAGGGGTTGGTTGAAGTCTGATCCCAGGGATGTCAGCTCCTCCATACTTCACTGAGTCCCTGCTGCCAGAGAAAGCATCCAGAGGAAGCCACAGATGTTTCAGGAGGAGGAGGAGGAGGCCGGGGGCTCAGACTGGAGTTGCAGGGAGAGATTTGGAGCAGAGCACTGGGCATGCATGTCACACTGTGGGAAAGGGACAAGGCTTTTGTGTCCCCACAGGTTCACTCAATTCTGTAACTGCTGCCAGCAAACCCTACAGTTAAGGCCAGGAAGGCTTTCTGTATAGTGACAGTTTCCTTCTGTTGCACTCTGGAGGGATGGGACCTAGGGCTGACACTCACCCTTGCCCTTTCAGAGCTAAACTGGGCCCCTCTCCCAAGCTATCTGTGGCACATAAGAAAGAAGTCCAAGGCTTGCTCTGAGCAATTGGGGTTTCCTCTACATCATGAGAGAGGGGCCCCCACAGACAGGGACCCCTCATCCTACAGCCTGCCTGTGGCTCTCTGCTCTTTGCTCACTTTTCTATTGGTTTGGTTGCCTTCATGTTTGGTAGGTCCTTTGGGTGCAATGGGTGGGAGTTATTTTTCTATTATGTGCATGCAAATATCATCTCCTGATTTTGTGTCTGGTGTCTTTTGACATGTGGAAGGCTACTCACTATGACATCAGGGTTTTGCAGCTCTTCGGCACTAACCCTGACTCTGATAATTGGGACTTGGGAAGGATGGGACAAACGACCCAGAGAGAAGGACCTAAACAAAGCCTCTAGGGAAGCTATAGAATGTAAATAGTGATTTTTGCTTGGCTTTCAGGAGAAACCAAACTCTAGCTTACTGCCCTCAGCTTCCCACTTCTGCAGTTTCTCTCAGCAATTTGGCTCTGACCCCAAGCTTGCATAGTGCATTGAACCAAACAAAACCCTAACAGAATCATCCATGCTTAGAAGGCAATTTTTAGATTATCTCTTATTACTGATGCATGTTCTTTGGGAGATCTTACCTCACCCCAAACTTGTCTTATCAGAGAATTTATTCCAACTATATATAGTACACTTCCCAATGATGAAGGTTAGCAAATACTACTTTTTTTGAATCTCATTTCCTTCTCAGTAATTCTTCCCACCTTTCCTACCACTTATTTAAGCTCATTTAAGAAGTATCTAATCTCTATTTTGTAGAAGAAGAAACAAAGATGGAGATAGGTTAAGTGACTACCCTAAAGCCACACAGCAGGTTAGAGGCAGGACCAGGTCTTTCAAAGCTCCAGTCAGTGTTCTTATTAAAGAACTTCTTCAATCTGGGCAGACAAGGCCAGCTCACGCCACAGTGGAACTTTCACACTCCAGGCCTCCAGAGCTAGCCGTTTGGGGACTCCAACGAGTGAGACTGAGAGTAGGTACCAGATTCCAAGGACTTGCATGGCCAACTCTGGACACCCTCCCCATCTCATCACCAAACCACTAATACATATTTTATGGGGCCGCTCTCCCTTTCTCACAAACGATGTCATTAATCTGCTCCCTGGCTGTGCAGAATAACATCCCTCAAGAACAGACTGCTTTCTGAATATTTTATTATTCCTCATTCCTTCTCCCCAAACTAATATATATTTACACAGTCTACCTCCTGCAGGAGAACTATATTGTTTTCTCTCAGTGCCTGAGAACTTAGACACAGAATTGCGCATAAGTAAAAAAATATATACGCCTTGCTATTGATGTTGAAAGGAAGAACCAATCATCTATCAAGCTGTGAGGGAAGCAGAGAGGAAGATTTGCATATGGTAAAAAGAAAAAAAAAGAAGAAAGAAAGAATAAAACAGATCCCCCACCCCACAGAGAGACCCAACAAGGAGAGGAAGCAGACATCTTTTCTCTTCCTCTAACAGGGAACCTCAGAGCATCTTTGCCTCCTTCTTGCATTGCGCAAATCTCAGCGGTAAGAAAAGCGAAATGCCATTTTGTTAGCAAGGTCAAAAACTTCCTACTCGGAGATCCAAGCTAGAGAAAGCAAAGTTCTTGCAAAGTTTTCCGGTGCCATTTTCATTATCATGGAATATTTATCACAATGAGGAGTCCAACATTTGTGTGGCCCTTTTGCTTCCTTGCATTATTCAGGTTGGTGAGTGGTAAGGCAGAGAGGGTGACCCCTCCCTTTACACATGAAGGAGAGCCAGATGCAGTGGTTCACACCTGTAATAACTTATTGGGAAGCTGATGCAGGGGGATCCTAAATTCAAAGCCAAACTGGGCAACACAGCAAGATCCCTCTCAAACAAACAAATATACAAATGAGGGAAAACAGACTCATAGAAGGTAACACACCAGATAGTGTGCAGATGGGTTGTGTTGATTGACAGTTGGTTCCCACGTCTTTTTAAAGAGAAAATTTTGCTTAGGGCAATATCTTGTTAGGTCATTTTGCAGGGGGGAGGCCTGAAAGGCATATTTGAACACGATTGTGTTAGTCAGCTGTCCATTATTGCAGCAAGGACCTGAGCTAACCCACTTATAAGGAGGGAAGGTTCCTTTTGGCTCACAGTTTTAGAAGTCTCAGGCTATGTCGATTGGCTTTTGGACTTATGCTGAGGCCACTCATCACAATGGAGAGTGTATGATAGAGCTAAGTCATTCTGCTCATGATGCAAAAAATAGAGGAGGAGTTCAAGAAGACCCCACAAACCTTTCAAGGATGCTCTTTATGGCTTAAAATATCCACTGGTGCTACCTCCCAACAGTTCCATCACAGCTTAAGGACCAACCTTTTAATACATGTGTCTTTGGGGGCATCCCAGATCCACATGATAGCAGTAATGGTGGATTAAATTGTTCTGCAAAAGAGTTTAACAGGAAACTGAAGTAAACCAGAGAAAGCAGTACTAGAGGTGACATGGCAGGAGCCTTCAAAGCTATGGAGTGAAAACTGTCTATGGGGGAAGGAATTCAGGGACTGACACTGATCTTCACATGTCAGCTTCTGGAACATAACCATCCTCTCTCTGATACTCCAACCCTCAGCAAAGCCCATTGTGCAAGGGGCACTGGAGGGAAATGTAGGGAAAGGGTTTGGGTCCACTTTGGGGCTGGTGTAAGGTGAAGAAAAGAGACAACTGTGGAGGAGAGGTGAGGTGGGGTGAGGTGAGGGCAGGCAATCAGAGCTAAGAGTAGGTGTGAAGATGTCATTACTCAGACTTTCACAGCACTCTCAGGAGAGCACGGTCACCCAGACACTCCACCGCAAGATGCAGGTACAGCGGCATCCTTATCCATGGGGGATGTTTCCCAAGAACCCAGCAGATGCCTAAAGCCCTGGATAGTACTGAACCTACCTATACTATGTTTTTTCCTATATATGTTACGGTGTCCTATCTAGATGTCCCCTCAAAGCCTCATGTGAACATAGGCAGGGCTTTTGGAAGGTGACTGGATTCTGGAGGCAGTACAGCTGACTCGTGTTAGGAGGTGGAGATGGTTTGGAAGAGGTGGCTTGCTGTGGGGTGGCTAGGAAGGGTTTACTTTCCTTCCTGGCTTCTCCCTTGATTCGCTGCTCCCTGATGCCATGAGGTAGGCAGCTCTCCTCTGCCAGATGCCTGTGCTCTGCAATCCTGCCTTGGAGCCAGCAGAATATGGACTGAAACATGAGCCAAAATAAACCCCTCCTTCTTTTAGTTGCAGGTGTCAGGTATTTCCTCCCAGCAACAAGGGAAGTGACTGAGACATTGTCCATACCTATAATAAGATCTAACATCAATTGGATACAGAAAGTGATTAACTAATAAAAATGGAACAATTTTAACAATATGCTGTAATGGATGTTCTGTGAATGTAAAACTATTTCTGAAATTTTCATTTAATGTTTTTGGATTGCCATTGGCTGCAAGTAGCTGAAATGATAGAAAGCAAAACAGCCAATGTGGGGTGAAGCAGTCTCAGCCAGAATGAATGTCAGGTTGAAAGTCAGAGAGGCAGGCATGAGACCAGGCCAGGCCACACGAGCTGACTTAGCCAAACACTCAGAGCTGGTGGGAAACCAAGAACAGAAAAGGTCTCCAGCCCCCAAAGCTTGCCCCTCTTTCCGCCCTGCCCCAGCCTGTCCCTTCCCAGCCCCAGTCCAGATTGCTCTTGAGAACCCTCTGTAGCTGAGGGGCAAACTCCACCCTCCTAAGCCTCATACTCTGCTTCCAAGTGTCCCTGGATCTTCTAAGCTCTCTCCTATGGGCCTTGGAAGTCTGGCTTCAGTGGCAAGGTTCCTGTCTCCCTTGGCACACTGACTACATGGATCGCAATTCTTTCCCCTGGATATCTCTCCTAGCATGGACCTAACACAGCAGGGTCCACCCGATTCATCGGTGGCATTTGTGGAGAGACAGCAGCCACAGGGCCATGGATGAGTGGAGATGTAAGGGATCATCCAGATTTCAGGCAGGACAAGATGCAGCTTATCAGATACCTTTATTTAGACCTTATTCTGTACTAGATTGTAGGTTTTCATGTGATTGCAGTAGAATTAAATTAATGATGGAGATACCAGAGTTAACCCCATTTTACAAATGATAAAACAGAGATTTGGAGAGGCTACCTGGCTGCCCAGATCTCATAACTTGGGAAAACTGGATTTATACACATTGGGATCTCTCCCTGCAAGGGCCCAGGAAGCATGGTAGGGCTAAACTGATCTGAAGTCTTCTCCCCTAAATGGAAATGTTCTAGGAAAGGGTCCCTGTCACCTCCCCAGGCTAAATACCAATGCAGCAGGGCTCAAGATGGGAGTGTGAGTTTGTGCATGGAACAATAAGAGAACCAAGAGGGAACAGGTCCCAGAAGCTTGGACGGATCACCAGTCAGGCTGGCTTCCTGCTCTTCCCAAGCTGGAGGTCATCACAAGGAGACTGGTCCTAGAAAGAGAAGGAGGGAAGGAAGGGGAAGAGGAAGAAGAGGAAGAGGAGGAGGAGGAAGAGGGAAAGGAGGAGGAGGAGGAGGGATCAGGCAGATCTGGTGGGGAGGGTCTGCCACCCCAGATGGCCTGTATATACCAGGATGGGGGGGGCCTTCACACACTGTCTGAATTATTCAAGCAATGAGGCCTTGGGGGCCCAGGAAGTCTATGATGTTTTGGGGTTTCATGGCCACTTCGGTGGACCAAAAGAGAAAAGGATTTCATTCTGCCCACTTATCTGCTAACCTTATAAACTCAGGATTAGCAGATCAAAGGCGGATCAGCTGAGGGACAACAGTGGTTTTGCAGAACAGTTCGGGCTCCATCCTTCGTGATCAAATGAGCTTAGGCCATGGATACATAAATGGCATTTTGAATCCCTCTAATTGGGCGTGCGGGTCATGCCTGAGCTGCAGTGGCCTGGCCGTCCTGGCAGAGTTAATAAGCCAGAGATGGCCTTGGGGGTCCCAACAGTGGCCTTAAAACAGAGTTTCAGGGAGCACCCCAGGGCCGGGTCCAGGATTGCCCTTCTCAGCAAGCCCTGGTGTTAAAAGTCATGGCCTGGAACAGGAAGAGAGGGACTCAATGCCCAACTTGACCACTGACCAGCTGGGTGGCCAGGGGGTGGAGCTCCCATAACCTTTCTGCACCTCCATTTCCTCTGCCGTAAGATGGGGAAAGGGTCACCTTGACAACCATCTTATGAGAAGACTGGTGAGATGCCAGGCTCTGGGCTGTCTTACCACAGTGCCAGCCTCCTAAGCGTGACTGAGACAGCCTTGGAGATGTCCTCAGTGTGGAAGGAAGGAACACGGAATGCAGTCCAAGAAGCCAAGGCTGAAGCTCAGGCTTCCCAGGCTACAGCTGGGCAATCACGGCAGGTTCTTCCTTACACTGTGTCTTAGTTCCTTGCAGAACTCCTGGACTAGAAAATCAGTGTTCTGGGAGCCCTAGTGAAGTATCCTCAGCTCATCCTCCTTAATGGAAATAACCTTCCCTGCTGCTCTGCTGTGTGTCACCAGTGTGATATTCTTTGACCACCCAGCTTCAGGCTTGGCTTGCTCAAGGGAGACACCACGGCAAAGTCTCTCTTCCCTCATTGTGTTTCCTGAGGTGTCTCCAACACAGTCTCTGTTGGGTTTGTGACAGATGGGCCCACTTGGATTCTAGTTCCTTCTCCCAACCCAGCTTTCACACACTCCAAACCGCCTCCTCTCTGACCTTCAGTGGGGAGAGGGTGGCAGTTTCCTGTGCATGTTGTCATCACTCTAGCTTCTAGGCCCTCTCGTATCAGCAAATCCCTTTCTTGAATTTCCTTTCATTAATAGGCCTAGAAAATACTGCGACTGGCAAGGCCTTCTACCACCCATGTGTTGGTGATCATTCAAGCATGCAATGATGGTTCTGAGCCCAGAGCTACAAAGGCATCAAAACATAGGCCCTGCCCTGCACTCGGGCAACTACTGGGAGACAGATACCTGTGTAAGAGTTATAAGGTGGTCATGTTCTGAGCATACCCTATTCATGGGCCAAGGGGTATGGAAGGCTAACACAGCTAGCAACAGGGAGCCAGTCCATGCACCAGGCACCTTCACGGCCATGATGGCTTGTAAGTCAGGCTGGCATGGCCGGCCCTGTGGATACCTAGGCAGAGGAATCTTGTGCAGGAACTGGTGGAGTCCTGGCTCAAAAGCGGCATACAGAAGTCGGCCAATGACACCAAGTGCCCTGTAGTAAGTGCCTCCTCTGTTCTGATCTTCATTTCAAGAAATGGCTTGAAAGAACTGATTGGCAGTGCTCCTACTGCTGCATTTTGGAGCTTCGGGTTGCTCACCAAAAGGAGAGAACACTTCTTGGGGGGCTGAAGCCAGAGGATCACAAATTCAAGGTCAGTCTGGGCAATTCAATGAGACCCTGTCTCAGAATAAAAATTTTTGAAAAGCTCTTGAGGTATGGGTCAGTGGTAGAGTACCTACCTGTCTAGGATGCACCAGGCCCTGGGTTCAACTCCCAGCACAGCAAAAGAAAGAAAGAAAGACCCTTCTACACCCCTAGCCATGGGTTTTGACTCAGCCTAAGAAGTCACCAGGTCAGAGGCTGTGGTATGTGTGGAGAGCATACCATTCTTTCTGACTCTATCTTAAGTTCCTGTGTGGCCTCCAGCAAGCCATACTCTCAATCTGAGCCTCAGTTTCCCCATAAGAAAAATTAGCCCCACAGCAGGAATTGTGCAGAGATAATATATAAAATCTCCAGGCACGCAGTAACCCTCTGGTAAATGTCAGCCACACTGCAGTGGAAATGGGGTTGATAGTAAGGTGGGAGGGATGAGGAACGAGGTGAAAACTTGACAGAAAAAAGATGTCATGATTCAGAACTCACAGGTAAGAAACAGACCCATGACCCCCTGTAAGACACTGCCCAGGAAGAAGCTGGAGTGGTGGCACTAAGCAGAGTATTTTTTGCAGCAGCAGGGGAATCCTAAAAGGCTGACAAAGCTACCTCCTCTCACAGAGCCTCAGAAATGGGCTTGCTCCCCTCATGGGTTACCATGACCCTAGCGCTACCACCTGTGGGTGTGAGGGTGTGAGCTCCGCATGCAGGTGGCCATATGGACATGGGAGAGATGTCCAACCCTGAGTGCAGACTGTGTTGATACTGCTGATGGCCACCCAGCATGGAAAGGGACCACAGGGTGAGGGCAGTGGACAAGTGGGTGACCAGCATGCTTCTTCCAGGCCCCTAGCTCCCTCCTGTGCTCCAGCTAAAAATAATACCTCCCCAGGAGACCTGCCTTGCTGGCAAAGCTGGACCATGCATAAAACATTGGCCGGTCAGGTTTCCTCCACTGAATGGCTTCTTTCAACATGTGCAGGGGTGAAAGGTTTATGGGAGGGATCACTTGACTTCCTGCAGGGACAGAGCAGCCTTGGTCCCTGCCTAGGCCCCAGCCTCGCAGTTCTGTGCCTGGTACCATGGCCCCTGTGGCAGCCCATACAGAGGACTTCTGGGCTGGGTTCCCCTCTCCCAGTATTTCCCAAGGCCTTGCACTTATCCCCTGCCCCACACCCTGCTTCATGGAGAAAGGGACTGGCCTAGAAGGAAGCACACAGCCCTGAGTTTGAATCCTGCTTCTTCCACATTCCAGTTTAAGTAAATGTGCACACCCAGTCTTCCAAAGCACACTCAGGGAGGTTGAATTGCACAAGGACACACAGCAATTGAGGCTTGGGTACAGTTTGAGTGTATCCCCCAAGGCTCACTCTGGGAGGTTGGTCCCCTGCATGGAGATGTTGAGGTAGTGGAACCTACATAAAAGGTAGCACCTGTTGCAAAGTCATGGGTCATGGAACAGCCCCTCAGAGCAGATTAACACTATTCTCACAGAATAAATCAGCTCTCTCAAGAGTGGGTTGTTAGCCAGCAAGGCCACTGCATGTTCCAGTCCCCTTCTGGGCAATGGATTCACTTTTTATTTCTCTGCTGTGTTGTGACAAAGCCAGGAGACCCTCTCCATGCTGTCTGGATGCTCCAGCTGCCAGAACTGGGGGCCATATAACCTCATTCTTTATAAAGTAGCCTACTTTGGACATTTTGTTATAGTAACCCAAAACAGACTAAGACTGCCTTCTATTCAAAGGCAGCTCCATTTAACTCAGAGAGATTTACTGCTGTGCTTTCTGTTTGTGATCTAAAGGAGCGTGACTCAAGCAAATGGGTCACATGAAGGAAGGAAAGATCTGGCTTAGTCACTTTCCCCACTGCTGAGACACAATGCTGGACATCCACAACTTTAGGAGGAGAGGTTGATTTTGGCTCACAGTCTTATAAGCTTTAATCCATCATTGGCAGACTCCAAACAAGAAAATGGCACCATGGAAGAACCCTTCTTGGAGGAAAGCTACTCACTTTATGGCAGCCAGGAAGTGGAGGGAAGGGAGAAGCCTGGAAAGGAGAGAAAGCCTTTTTCGTAATGCCTCTTAGTGATTGCCTCTTTCTTTTTTTTTTAATTCAAAGAGGAAAAAAACATAAAAAGGGTAGAAATAATACAGAATTTCAAAAAAAGATAAACAATAAGAAATCACTAGTTGATAAATTACATATTGTCCTCTTAGAAATAGTTAGAAATAGTTGTCCAAGTTACAAAATTAAAGCATACAAAGTAGACATTCAAACAGTGAGACTGTAAACAGCTATGCATGCATGAATCTCTACATGTATTTCTATCCTTTCTGTATTAGAGAGAAAAACAAAACCTAGCAAGACAAAACAAAACAAATTCCTATAAAAACATGAAACCAAAAAATCATATAAAACCACAGCACAAGGTGATCTACAATGATTGCTGTGTTGTCTCTTATTACCTTCAATAGAATTGTCTATATCATCAGGCATAACTGAATATAGCAGTACATAACAATATTAGTATCAATATTAGTAAAAATAAAACATTGTAGACAGTGTAAAACTTCAAAGGCAGGTAATAATCAAACCAGAGTGGATATTCTATTGAATCTTGTCATCTTCAGTGTAGTTGCCTGTACTCTCAGACTTGATACTATCAATCATAACAGCTTTGAATAAAATCTGTCAATACAAAACAGTGATCTAACAAACCAGATTCAATTAAGATCAGTCATGGTAAAACAGTGTAAGTTATACAGAGCTTCAGATTTAGTTAACAGGAAATAGGAAATTAAGGATGATTACCATAATATATCCTGCTATTTTCGGGATAACTGTCTGTGCCCTCAAATCTAGTACAAGTAGACAAATTGGAACAGAATATAATCCATCTAAGCAGAGTGGTGTCAGTAATCTGGGTTTTAAATCCTGGTACACTATTAACAATATCCTTTGCTTTCTTTTTTTAGACTATTCCTCCCCTTTCACTCCCATAGGGTGCTGCGCATTTTAGGTCCCACCAACTCCCTCAGTTTTTAGATGGGGGGGGGGACAACCTGCTTTTTACCTAAGTGGTTTCAAACCTTCTCACTCCTGAACTTGATCTCAAGTTGTATTCCTTTACTTACAAAAGCCTCAAGGTTTTTCCTTCATTATAGCTGAGTAGTTCTCTACTGCACATAAGTATCCTGTCTTTCCAACCTATCTGCAGGTGGTGGTTGAGTTGCTCCTATTTCTCTCTGGCTCCCTGTCACATAGAGCATTGTTTTCTCATATTTGGTTTTTGGTCCATAAACCCTCTCTCAGGTTGATTATAGTTCCTACACAGAGCATCTCAATGGACCCTACCTCCTGATCTACTCTGCCTGTCTTTTTTTCCTTTTAGTGTATCAAGGCCATTTTTGTTAGAGATTATAGCCAACCTTCTCTGCCTCATTTCTGCTATGCTATTTTTCTGCCATTGTTTGTCTACTTTTCTCTTTCATTCTACTGCCTGCCCCATTCATTGAGGCCTTTCTGCCACTATTCCTAAAATCCTGGTTATTTTTTTCTCTCTCTCTAGAATGTCCTTCAGTATTCCCATACTTACACCTCAGTGACAAGAGAAAATAGGAGAGGGCAGAAATCCCCTGCCAGCATGCTTCAGAAGAAACATAACCAACAAGGAAAGGGGCTGAGACCTCCACTATACACCTGTATGGAGAAACCAAAAATATGACCAAAAATATGACACAAGAGAGAGAAACAAAAAAAGCCCCCAGTCCAAAACCCTGAGAATATTGATCCAGGAGAGGGAAAAACAAAGGAGACTGAGGGCAGCAAACATGCAACATCAGACATGGCTTCAATGGACATTAAGAGATATCTTCAGGACCTTGTAGACAAGCTCAAAACTGAAATATTAAATTTGGTAAAGCAAGATATAAATAGATTAGTAAAAGAAATGCTAAACACCCCTTGAGAAGACACAGACAGAAGAAAGGAGGAACACAAAAAAAGGAGAGAAACATTTGATAAAGAATATAAAGAAAATCTAGAATACATGAAGCATATTCAAAGAGATTACCTGGAAATTAAAAACTCCAATGAAAGCTGGCAAAACTGCTTAAAAGAAAATAAGGATAGACTACCAAAACTTGAAGACAAGTTTGCAATGTGTGATCATGAAAGGAAAGATCTCTTAAAAATAACAAGGAAACAGGCAGTAACAATACAAAAGCTAGAAGATGACAAGAGAATCTATAATTTAAGAATAAGAAATGTGAACGAAGAAGCAGGAATAAAAACAGGTGAATTACAAAGGCTATTCACAGAAATAATTAAGGAAAACTTCCCAAGCATGGGAAAAGAAAATGACATTCAGTTATGTGAGGCATACAGAACTCCAGCCACCTACAACCAAAACAGAGCTACACCCAGACATATAATAATCAAGATACCAGAAATTCAGTATAAAAACAGAATATTAAAAGCCATCAGAGAAAAGAAACGAATTACCTATAAAGGAAAGCCTATCAAGATCATGGCAGACTTCTCGACATAGACCATTAGATCAAGGAGAGCTTGGAGTGAAGTATTCCAAGCCCTGAAAGAAAATAACCTCCAGCCCAGACTGATGTACTCTGTAAAACTGTCACTAGCAATTAATGGAGAAACAAGATGCTTCCATGACAAAGAGGAACTGGGGGAATTCGTGACCACCTCTTTCAACCAGACGCCACCTCCCAAATCACAGTGAGCTCTGAACTCATCCTTGAGTGAATTCACTGATGAATACTATACCCCACAAACCAATCACTTTCTACAAGTCCCACCTCTGCGCACCTGAGTTTGGGAGTCATTCTTGATCTCAACCGTAACAAAGACACTTACCTGAGATTAGTGGTTCTTAAGAGGATTGGGTCAACCTTCCCACAAAAGCTGCTCCCTCCCGCTCTCCCCATTCCACAATTTCTTATTTCTTTTCACTTGTTTCATTTAATAAATATTTCTTTATAGAGTTTTTCTTCATCATAAAAATATATGATTACAATTTTTAAAACCTTTGAAGTTCCAGAAAACTGGAGTTAGAAGAATAAAAATTTTCTGTAATGTCTGCTTTTCTAGTTCTTTATCACTAAATAATAAATCATTCCAAATTTTCTGGCAGGGAAACTCCATAGGGAGTAGAACCTTCTAGAAGCTTTTTTGTGCATATATCTGGCTTGTAGACTTGAATGAATTAGCCAAGGCTATCAATACAAGTGCCTTCTCATGGCCTGTCTACGTGATTTAGCTGTCCTCACACTCTGGTGGCTTTAAGAACCCCAAGACAGTGTTGGTTATTCAAGGAGAGAGGCCATAGGTTGTATAAGAGGACCTCAGTTTTAAATCTGAGGCCATGTTTTAAAACCATCATAACCTCACTCCTGGGAACCATATACTGATCTGAGGACATCTTTATTTCCTTTTGGGTGATGTAGAAATGATTCTATGATCTAATTTCTTTTTCAGTTTAATATTGCATCAGGAGCATGTTTCTTTGTTAGAAAATCTTTATAAAGACTATATTCTGGTAATTAGGTTTTAAAATAAATACATGTTCATGGTTAAAATGTTTTAATGTTGAAAAAATTGCAAAAAATAAGTTTAAAGAGTTACTACTATCTCACTTATTTCATGTACATATTTAACTGTGACTTTTTTCACTTAGTATTAGAGAATCACTGGATTCACAGATAATTAAATATCCTTTAACCATTGTTAAAAGGCCTTTCTCACTCCGTTATTTGGATATCTATGATTTATGAATTGATTTTCCCTTTACAGATGAGCAAACTGAGGCACAGAAAAATTGGCAACTTGCCCCAGGTCCTTCAGCCAATAGTAATTGGCAAACCTGGATCCAAACCTAGGTCTGCCTGACTTCCGAACCAGGTCTGTAAACACTACTCTGAACCACTAGGATACCAGGACTGACTGTACCAGGAGATCCAGCCCCAAGTGGAGAGGGCAAAAGGGCAGGGTGGAGCTCCAGCTCCCCCAGTGCACAGAGGAACAGGCAGCAGGTCCTGGGCATTCCTTTCCAAGGCTTCTGAAAAGAGGATGGGAAGAGCTGTGTGTGTTCCACAAGCTTTCACGGCCTTGGGTGGCTTGCAGGAGACAGAATCAGGAGCAGCTACTCTTGCCTGGGAAGAACCTGTGAGCAGCACAGAATGCAGCTTCTCTCTCCATGCTATGGGACCTGGGTCCTTGACGTGCTGTTTCCAGACCCCTCCCCCTGGCCCAGCCTGCATCCACCACAGCTGCAGTTTGCTGTCTGTCAAACCTGCCCACCCTTCTTCCCCACCCCCAGGACCCAGCTCCAGTGCAAGCCACTAACTTCCCTTACATGCACCACATGAAGATCTCCTAGTTGGTGTTCTACTTCCTCTCCCAGCCTGCTGTGTTCCACTTTCCCCACAGCAACCAGACCAATCTGTACTAAAATATCAATCAAATCAAGTCACTGCTTGGCGAAAATGTTTCAGTGTTTCCTGTGGCACTTAGGAATAAGGTGAAACTCTTGAACTTGGCCTACAAAGTGCCACAAGACTTAATCCCTCCCTGTATCTTTAGTGTCATCTCTGAATTCCTTGTTGCTCTGCATCCAGCCTGACAGACCTTATATCTCAGATCCTTGGAGTCAGGCTTCCTCCTACTACTGGGTTTTGCATACGCTAGTCTCTCTACCCAACAGCTTGTGCCTCCCCCTCTTTACCTTTATGACTTCCTCCATTTTTACTTTAATAGATTTTATTTTTCAGTTTTGGATTGGCCACAATATTCTAGAAAAGATACAGAGATTTCCCTTCTATTCCCTGTACACACATGCATAGTTTCTGCCATTATCAAGATCTCCTACAAAAATGGTACCCTTTTTTACTATTCATGGGCCTACATAGACACCCCCTTATCACCCAAAGTCCGTGGTTTAAACTAAGGTTCACTCTTGGTGATGCGTATCCTATAGGTTTAGACATATTTACCATGAGAGGTGCTCACCATTTCAGTGTCACACAAAGTAGTTCACTGTCCTAAAATCCTCTGCACTTTGCCTTTCCATCCCTTCCTTTCAGCCCCTAGCAACCACTGATCTTTTGACTGTTTCCATAGTTTCCATAGTTTCGCCTTTTCCAGAATGTCAGTTCAGTGGAATCACAGAGGTGTAGACTTTTCCTGTCAGCTTCTCTTAGTGATAAGTGCTTTAAGTTTCCTCTGTGCCTTTTCATTTCCTCCTTGATGCTGAATAACATTGCACTGACTAGATGTACCACAGTTTACTCATTCATTCACCTACTCAAGGACACTAGGAGGCTGTGGCCTTCCCAATTCCCAGGTTTTGCCAGTTATGAAGAAAACTTCTATAAACATCCAGGATTTTGTGTAGACAGATATTTTCAGCTCCTTTGGGCAAATGCCAAGGAATACAGTTGCAGGGTCATATGAAAAGAGGATATTTAGTTTTGTAAGAAACTGCCAAGCTGTCTTCCAAGATGACAGGGCCTCTTTGCACTCCCACCAGCAATGAACAGGGGGAGTTCCTGCTGCTCCACATCTTCACCAGAACTTGGTACTATTGATGTGCTGGAGTTTAGCCATCCTAATAGGTATGTGATGGAATCTTATTGCTGTTTTGATTTGCATTTCCCTGATGACATGTGACACATAGCATTTTTTATATGCTATTTTCCATCTGTGTATCTCCTTTGGTGAGATCTTTTGCCCATTTTTAGGTGGGTTGTGTGTTCATTTATCACGGAGTTTTAAAAGTCATTTGAATATGTTGGAGAGTGGTCCTTTAGTAGTCCTTTATCAGATACATCTCTTGCAAATATTTTCTCCTACTCTGTCATTTGTCTGTCATTCATTTCACATTATTTTAGTCACAATGGAAGTTTTTAATATGGATAAAGTCCAGCATATTCATTGTTTCTTTCATGGGTCATACTTTTGGAATTGCATTTGAGGTCATCACCAAATCCAAGGTCATCCAGATTTTCTCCCATTATCTTCTAGGAATTTTGCATTTTACACTGAGGTCTGTGAGTCGTGTGTCTCAATCCATTTTCTTACATATGGATGTCCAGTTACTACAGCACTGTTTGTTGAAAGGACCATCATTTTTCCATTCTATTGCCTTTGCATCTTATCATTCTTCATTTTTCAAGTCTCAGCTGAAGTGCCACTGAGTCCACTGGAGTGACTCTCCTTGACTACTCACTGAAAACCTCCACACGACCTCCTGTAGTGCCCTAGACTGCTCTGCCCCATGCTGGACCCCATTCTAGCATCACATTTACTAATGGCACTCTTCAGCCACTAGGCACTACACCAGAGTGGAAGTTTGGTGAGGGCAGGGCTCCATCTGCTGTACCAAACATCATGCATCGTCGACACTCCACCAATATTTGCTACATGAATGCCAGTCTTTGGGACAACAGCTAGCAGCAGCAGAGCCCCAGAGGAGAGCCAAATTCTGTTCTCTGATCTCATATGGACTCATTTCCTCCCCAGTGAGGTAGCTGTCAGGATTACCATTCCCAGGGAGCACAGAGGGATAAGGAACTTGCCCAGGTTCACAAGCCACCAAGGTGAAAGACAGGAGCAGAAGTTTCTCTGTGTGACTTTAGATCACAGCACAGAGCCCTCTGCTCAGTGGCTGTCCACACTGAGCCCACCCCAGGAGGCTGATCTCAGCTTGGAGTTCCAACTCAGTGCATGGAGACACAGGACACCTTCACCAGTCATCCAGTGAACAGAAGCAGTGACGGCTTTGACAACATGATCATGGTCCACACAGCCAAGTCACAGGGAAAAAAAGCCACCCACGTGTAGCACAAGCCTTTCTTGTTTGCTTTGTATCTAGTTCCCACTTGGCAACGCCAACCTGAGCTGCCAGAGCTGCACTTTTTCTACTTAATGGTTAAAATTCTTAGAAGTATGATTCTCTGCTTTGCTTGGCAGCGCCTGGAACATACCTCTGATGCAGCAGGTAACTGGATAGGGTCTTGGTTACAGCAATTTGCTGAACATGAGGTTTTGTGCTCAAAAGCACATTACAGCTCTAAGAGTGTGTCTCTCAGGGATTTTGAGTACCAGAGAGGAGGCAGTAAGATTGGGGGGCCCAGAAGAGGAAGACATGCCAGTAATTCAGGAGCCCATAGACTGCTCAGCATGGTAGACCACAGAACTCACCCCAACATGAAGACTCAGCCTAGGCCAAAAGGTAAGAACACAAGCAATGATGACACCCAGGCAGGGGTTAGGTTTACCCTCACTCCCCTGGCTGTGTGACCTTGTAAAAGTCAATTAACCTCCCTGAGCTTCAGGTCAAGGGAAAAATGAGCAGAATAAGAGGACTTAACTCCTAGGGCTGTGGCAGACTGCATGCAAGAAGTCACCGCTGTGTTCTGACACATAGTAGGAACAAAATAAATTGAGTTAAGTAAACTTAAATTGCTCTCAGCCATATCCCCACTGCTGAGAATCACGCATGGCAGGTACTAGGTACTAAAATCATATTTGTTCAATTGGCTTAATCGTTAGCATCAGAGTAGCATCAATTGGCTTAATTGTTAACATCAGAGTACACAGATTTACAGCTTAGTCCCACAAGACTGCTCCACTTAGACATCAGCCACAAATGGGGTCCCCAAGCTACCCATACTTTTACCAGGCAGCTATGACTTCCCTTCCTTCACTCATAACTCAATAAACACCTTAGGAAATGCTTTACTGACAATAGACTTAGACTTGATTGTTATAAAGGACACAGTTCAACAGCTACTTTGAAGAAAACAAGACATTATGGCAGCCATTGCTGATTTAATATCATCTTGCTTTGAAGTCCTAACATACTTTTGTTCTTCTGTTACCATTGGTTCTGTCATGTTGTGTCTTATTGGATTTTAATATGTATGATAGTATAAACAAATTTTTTATGGAAAATGAGATATTATAGTAGCCATTGTTCATCTTCTGTTATTTGGTTCAGAATGCCTATAATACTTTCATTATTTTGAATGGTTTTATTCTATTTTGCTATGTTTGATATTATTGTGTGTGAAGCTATGCTCAACTATTTCAAAGAAAGAGACATTATGGTAGCTACTGTTAATATCCAATTGTCTTGTTGTGAAGTGCATTGTTCTGTTCTGATCTGCTTTGTTCTGTCCTTTTTTGTTTTATTCTCTGTAATATATATATAAAAAAAGGACACAGTTCAAGAGGGTATGGTTTTGAGGTGAGAGAGGTGCTTGGTTTCCATGCCCTGTCAGGGCACATTGCCCTCTTAGCATCTCCACATGTTCAACACACTCCAAATGTCTTTGTTTCATACATTTTATAATCTAATCTCCCACTTCCTTTCCTAGGGTCAGAGTGGGGATGAAAACTCCAATCTTCTAATTCTGGGTTTGGGCTTCCAAGTCACCAGTACTGTTATGAAGCCATCTCAGGTTCCATCCAAGTCATCTCATTAGCATAAACTCTAGTGTTGAAAAGGCCTTGTTACGGGAAACAAAACCCACATCAATCACCAAAGAAATTCCAAGGGTTTTAGGAGCCTTGTGCCCAGAATTGGGGACACAGAAGAAATATATTTCTCTCACAAACCTTTGAAGTAAATATGCTGCAGTATCTCAGGTGGGGTCAACAGGGAAGTGTCTGGCAGTAGCCAGTCCCCAAGCAGTTGGTGTCACTAGTTCCAGGTGCGTTCTCCAAGCTGTTTATCCAGCTCTCAACGTAGCAGGACCTAGTCCCAATTTCCAATAATATCTTCATTGCTAAGGTCTCACAGGAAACAGAACACAGTTATGTTGAGGAATGCACAAAACCTTGAACTAATGAAGGGCTCCCTGAACTTTGAATGTTTCTAACTTGAGGGGCAGAAAGATGTGCTACTGAAGGGATCAGGGGGTAAAATTCTATAGAAGAGGAGATGAAGAGCTTCATAGTTCAAAAGTGATGAATCAGAGATCCTCAAATACCCTGCACAAGGGCACACTTGCCCATTGCTGTGCTTTTGACAGACATTGCTATTCAATCACCACCCACTTTCCAGCAGTCCTCCAGACCATCATAATCAATCAATCACACATGACTTGAAATGAGACCTCTACCTTCTGGCAAGAGTTGCCTCTTCCATAGGATGTAGATCTAAAGTTCTCAGATGAAAGGAAAACTATGTAGAGTCAAAAATCATGCTTGAAAAATCTTTTAAATCTCAAAACATGGGAATGGTTCAGTCTCTTTATTAGTCCAATCTGGTCATTTTTCTCTGACTCTGCCACAGATTTCTCTGCTTGAGCACAGAAACGTGGACTTACCTGAGACTGAGCTGTGTGCAAAGGCCAGACGTTATATTTTAAAATTTTATTTTAAAGAGAAAAAAATTTCAAAACAAGATACTTAGAGGGTAACAATGGTTAAAAAGTTATATATTGTTATCTTTAAATTAGTCACTTAGAGTACATCTGCATTTAGTTGTTCAAATAATGTTAGCACAAATTTTCTTTCCAATTAACTAAGAGAAATTAGTAGTATAACTATGTTAACTATATACTATATATGGTATGTAGTTATACTATATATAATATTAGTTATAGTTATACTATATATAATATTTATATTATATATTATATACATATATATATTTCTTTCAGCTTCTCACTCTAAGGAGACCATATGATGCTTACACACATGAATCTGATTTATTTTACTTATGAGTATGGTCTCTAGTTGCATCCATTACCTATAAAAGTCTCAAGTTTAGCATTCTTTGTGGCTGAGTAGTACTCCATTGTATAAAAATATCACATCTTTTTTTTTCTATTCTTCAGTTAATGGGCATTGAGGTTGTTTCCAAAATCTAGCTATTTCAAGTTATGCTGCTATAAATGTGGTGTACATGTATCACTTTGGTATGATGTTTTTAATTATTTGGGGAAGATACCCAGAAAGGGAATAGCTGGGTCAAATGGGACCTTCAATACTAGTTTTTGGGGGAATCTCTGCACTGATTTCTAGAATGTTTGCACCACCCTACATACCCACCAACACTGGAGAAAAGTTCCTTTTACCCACAGTCCTCTAGCATTAGTTATTGGTTGATTTCTTGATAAGAATCATTCTGTCTGGGATGAGGTAGAATCTCAGTGTTGTTTTAATTTGCATCTGTTAAATAACCAGTGATGTTCACATATTTATTTACTGTTTGGATTTCTTCATCTGAGAAATGTATATTCATTTAAGTTACCCATTTTTGGATTGGTTCTTTAAATTTAGGAGGTGATTTTTTTTTTATTTAAAGAGAAACAAAAGCATGTAAAGGTTAAAGATAATACAGAATTCCAAAAAAAAGATAAACAATAAGAAATAACTAGTTAATAAATTACATATTGTCCTCTTAGAAATAGTTGTTCAAGTTACAAAATTAAAGCATACAAAGTAGATAGTGAGAGTGTAAACAGCTATGCATGCATGAATCTCTACATGTATTTCTATCCTTTCTGTATTAGAGGGAAGAACAAAATTTAGCAAGACAAAAACAAAACAAATTCCTATAAAAACATGAAACCAAAAAGTAATATAAAACCACAGTACAAGGTGATCTACAATGATTACTGTGTTGTTTCTTATTATCTTCAATAGAATTGTCTATATCATCAGGCATAATTGAATACAGCAGTATAATTGAGTAAAGCAGTAAATAACAATATTAGTAAAAATAAAACATTGTAGACAGTATAAAACTTCAAAGGCAGGTAACAATCAAACCATAGTGGATATTCTAGTGGATCTTGTCATCTTAAGTGCAGTTGCCTATACTCTCAGACTTGATACTATCAATCATAACAGCTTTGAATAAAATCTCTCAATACAAAACAGCAATCTAACAAACCAGATTCAATTACTATCAGTCATGGTAAAACAGTGTAGGTTTCACAGAGCTTTAGATTAAGTTAATAGGAAATTAAGGATGATTACCATACTATATCCTGTCTGTCCCCTCAAATCTAGTACAGGTAGAATGACTGGAACAGAATATAATACATCTAAGCAGAGTAGTGTGAGTAATGTGGGTTTTAAATCCTGGTGCACTATTAACAATATAGTATATCAAGGCCATCAATGTTAGCTATTCTAGTTATCCTTCTCTGCCTCATTGTTGCTATGCTATTTTTCTGCCTTTGTGTGTCTAGTTTTCTCTTTCATTCTACTGCCTGCCCCACTCATTGAGGCCTTTCTGCCACTGTTCCTAAAATCCTGGTATTTTCTCTCTCTCTCTCTAGAATGTCCTTCAGTATTCTCTATAGGGTTGGATTGGTGGTCACAAACTCCCCCAGTTCCTATTTGTCATGGAAGCATCTTATTTCTCCATTAATTGCTAGTGACGGTTTTGCAGGGTACATCAATCTGGGCTGGAGGTTATTTTCTTTTAGGACTTGGAAAACTTTGCTCCAAGCTCTTCTTGACCTGATGGTCTGTGTCAAGAAGTCAGCCTTGATTCTGATGGGCTTACCTTTATAGGTAATCTGTTTCTTTTCTCTGATGGCTTTTAATATTGTTTTTATACTGAATTTCTGGTATCTTGATTATTATATGTCTGGGTGTAGCTCTGTTTTGGTTGTAGGTGGCTGGATTTCTATATGCCTCACATAACCGAATGTCATTTTTTTTTCCCATGCTTGGGAAGTTTTCCTTAATTATTTCTGTGAATAGCCTTTGTAATTCACCTGTATGTATTCCTGCTTCTTCACTCACATTTCTTATTCTTAAATTGTAGATTCTCTTGTCATCTTTTAGCATTTGTATTGTTACTGCCTGTTTCCTTGTTATTTTTAAGAGATCTTTCCTTTCATGATCACACATTGCAAACTTGTCTTCCAGTTTTGATAATCTATCCTTAGTTTCTTTTAAGGCATTTTGCCAGCTTTCAGTGGAGTTTTGAATTTCCTGGTAGTCTCTTTGAATCTGCTTCATGTATTTTATATTTTCTTTATATTCTTTATCGAATGTTTCTCTCCTTTTTTTTGTGTTCCTTCTTCCATCTGTATCATCCTGAGAGATGCTTTCTGAGAGCATTTCTTTTATTACTCTACTCATATCTTGCCTTACCTGATTTAATATTTCAGTTTTGAGCTTGTATACAAGGTCCCAAAGGTATCTCTTAATGTCCATTGAAGCCATGTCTGATGTTGTGTGTTTGCCACCCTCAGTCTCCCTTGTTTTTCCTTCTTCTGGATTGGTGCTCTCAGGGTTTTTTGGGCTGGGGGCCCCCTCCTGCCTCTCTCTCCTGTCATGGCCCTGGCTTCCTCCACACAGGTTACAGTGCAGATCCCAGCCCCCTTCCCTGTGGGCCATGTCTCTTCTGGAGCAGGCTGGCAAGGGAACTCTGCCCTCTCCTGCCTGGTCTTGTCACTGAGGTGTAAGCAGCAGCTGGATATGCCTGTCCCTCCCCACCGGACCAGCCAAACTTCAGGTGCCTTCACCCAGTTAGTGCTTGCCAAGGCACAGTAATCGATTTGGGATGGCTCATTGAGTCCTGGCCAGGGGCGTGGCCCAGCCCAAGCAAATCCCATGAATCTGCTCTTGGGAGGGAGGAACCAACTGAAGTCACTGTCACTCCCAGTTCAGGCTCCTCCTGCCCGATTCCAACATGTCTCCCATTTGGTCAAGCCCTTCCCGTGGAGGGGGGGTTCTCATTCTCAGCACTGACCATGGATTAATGAAGGTCCCTTCACCGGCTCTGCTCTCTGTTGGGTTCACCAACCCCAGACTTCAGCACTGCTGTGCTTCCTGTGAGTGGCGGCAGGAATGAGTCTGGGTAGCTCTGGTGGCTGGCACAGATTCAGGCCTTTGCAAGCTTGGTGAGTCGCCGCAAAAGAAAATGCTGTGTCTCATAATTTTTAGCTGTTTCAGTTGTAGTCCCGAAGTATTTAATGAGATTTTTTTATGTTTTAATTTCTTCCTGTGTCAAGAGGATCCATCTCCCTCTATCTGGGACTCTCCAGGGTGTTTTATTCTGGCAAATGAGTTATTTCTCTCAGGAGGCTTTGTATTTTGTTGCTCACTGATCGGCCATCTTGTCTTCTCTGCAAGGTGATTTTTTTTTAAGAGATAAAAAAACATAATAAAGCAAATTAGAACAGAACAATGCAAGCAATACAGAACTTCAAAACAAGACAACAGGAAATCTACAGTGGCAACCATAATGTCTCTTGTTTTCTTCAAAATAGCTGTCCATACCATCACACACAATAAAATCAAACAAAACAAAATAAAACAAAACAGCACAAAACCAATTGAAACAAAAGAATGAAAACACCACAGGACTTCAAAACAAGATAATATGAAATGAACATTGGCTACCATAATATCTCTCATTTTCTTCAAAATAGCTGTCCATACCATCATACATAATAAAAATCAAACAAAACAAAACAGAAAAAAAAAAAACAATGGAAACAAAAGAATGAAAGCATTATAGGACTTCAAAACAATATAATAGGAAATCAACAATGGCTACCAAAATGGCTCTCATTTTCTTCAAAATAGCTGTTCATACCATCACACATAATAAAATCAAACAAAACAAAACAGAATAAAACCAACCAAAACAACAGAATGAAAGCATTATAGGACTTCAAAATAAGATCATAGAAATCAACAATGGTTATCCTAATACATCCTGTTATCATCAAAATAGCTGCCTATACCAGCAGACACAGTAAAATCTAACAAAAAAAGACAGGATAAAACCAAACCTAACAAAATTATGAAAATGATATAAGAATTCAAAACGAGATAACAGGAAATTAACAGTAGTTACCACTTTTCCTTTATAAGCATTTCCTCCCCCTATCATTTTCATAATATCTATTGTGCTTTTTGGATCCCACTAACTCCTTCATTTTTTTATGTTAGGGAGATAACTCAGTGTTTACCTGTATGAGTCCAAACCATTTCATCCATAAGCATGATCTCCATGCATCCATTTACCTACAAAAGCCTCAAGATTATCTTACTTATAGCTGGGTAGCTTTCCATTGTGTGAAAATACCATACCTTTCTTACTCATTCTGCGGTTGATAGACAAGTTACCCTTGCTTTTTCCTGATCTCCTGTCATGCAGAGCAGTTGTTTTCTCTCCTTTGATTTTCACTCTAAGAATTTGCTTTTGAGTTAAATGTGTTTCTTGTATATAGTATATTGATGGAATCTTTTTCTTGATCCACTCTCCCTGTGTTTCTTTTTATTGGTGAATTGAGACCATCACATTAGTAGTTACAGCCTGCATTTTATTTGTTCATCTCTGCCATGTTATCCTCCTGCTGTTGGTCCTCCACTTTTTCCCTTAATTTAATTGCCCGTCCTGTTTGGCAATCCTCTCCTACTGTTTTTCCTGGAACCATGATCATATTTATCTCTTTCTAGAATAACCTTCAGCACTCTCTGTAGGGCTGGTTTGGTGGTCATGAATTCTTTCACTTGTCCTTTATTGTGGAAGTATCTTATTTTTCCATCAATTCTGAAAGATAGTTTTGTGGAGTACATAAATCTGGGTTTGAAGTTGTTCTTTTTCAGGATTTGAAACACTTTGTTCCAAACTCTTCTTGGTTTGTATTGAGAAGTCTATCATGATTCTAATGGGATTTCCTTTATAGGTGATCAGTTTCTTTTCTCTAACAACTTTTAATCATCTGTTCTTGTGCTGAATTTCTGGGATCTTGATTATTTTGCATGTCTGGGTATAGATTTATTTTAGTTATGGCTAGCTGGAGTTTATATTCCTTGCTTATCTGCATGCCAGATCCTTTTCCCATGTTTGGGAAATTTTCTGCTATTACTTCTATAAATAGTCTTTTTATTTCATTTATGTTGATCTCTGCTTTTGCACCGATACCTATCACTCTTAAATTATTTTTCTGAATCTATTTCATGCATTCTAATTCTTTCTTATTTTGTTCATACAAGGTTTCCATCATTATCCTATGTTCCTCTTTTTTACTATGTCTCCTTTAGATATGCTCAGCAATTCTTTCATTATGTCTGTGATTTCTTTTATCTGAGACATTATTTCTGATCTAACTACTTTTACAGTCTCATGAATTTTTTTACTTCAGTTGCTATCTTCTCAGAGACTTCAGGTGTGACTTTCATTTTCTTCGATGACTATATCCCCCAGACTTGTTCTGTGTGGGCTAGAGGTCTGAGATTGCCTTTTGCTCCTTCGTCTTAATGTACTCTTGAGTTCCTCCCAACAAGCTAGTTGTTGTAGTCTCAGGGATGTCCCATGTCAGCTGTCCCTCCTTGGCATAGGAGAATGGAACAGGCACCTGGATTTCTCTGAACCAAGTTTCCAAGTAGGTAGCAGAGCAAGGGGTGTGTTTCTCCTGAGCCATGCAGCTATACTGAGGCTTCCCCAATGGCCAGGTTTGCATGGTGGCAGGGCTGCTTCTTCTCTCAGCCTGTGTGTTTACACTTAGACTCCCCTGATGGAACAGACACACAAGGGTGTGTTTGTCTGATTCTCCCAGTAGGCACTGGCTGCCTGAAGGAAGCAAGGGTTTTCAATGGCAACCTGTAGGTACATGGGGGCATATCTGGCTCTTTCTCCCTACACTTGCTGGCTTCCCATGGGAAACAAACCTTCAAATGGTGACAGGGAGTGCACAGGGCTGGTTCTCTGGGAGATCTGATTTTTTTGAGTTCTTTATATGTTCTTGATAATAAGCCTTTGTCTGAGGAACAGCTGGCAAACATGTTTTTCCCTCACTGTGGGTTGTCTCTTCACTCTGTTGGTGGTTTCTCTTGCTATGTAAAATCTGTTTAATAAGATGAAATCCCATTTGTTGATTCTTCGTGATAGTTCCTGTATGATTGGGTTTTTATTCTTAAAGTCTTTGCCTACACCAATATCTTCAAGAGTTTTACATAGTCTATCTTCCAGCAGATTTAATGTTTCTAGTTTAATATTGAGATCTTTGATCCATTTTGAATTTAGTTTACTGAATGGTGAAAGACATGGATCCAGATTTAATCTTTAGCATGTGCAGAGCCAGTTTTTTCAGCACCATTTATCAAAGAGGCTATCTTTCTCCAGTGTATGTGTTTGGTGCCTTTGTCACAGATAAGTTGAATGAGTATTTCTGGAGTTATTTCTTCATTTTCTAATCCATTCCACTGATATTTGGGTCTATTTTTTTCCAGTACCATGCTGTTTTTAAAATAGTAGCTTTATAGTATAATTTCAAGTCAGGGATTATGGTGTCCCCTGCCTTGCCTTTGTCACCCAGAATTTCCTTTGCTATTCTAGGTCTCTTCTGGATCAAGATGGATTTTAAGATTATTTTCTCTAATTCTGTGAGATATGCTATTGGAATTTTGATCAAAATTACATAAATCTGTATAACAGTTTGGAAGTATGGCCATTTTCACTCTATTGGTTCTTCCTACCCAAGAGCAAGGGATGTCTTTCCATTTTCTAATATCCTCTTCAATCTCTTTTTTCAGAGTACTGTAGCTTTCAATATAGAAGACTTCTATATCCTTTGATAGATTGATTCCTATGTATTTCATTTTTTTGGATGTTATTTTGAATGTTGTTATGTTTCTGATTTCTCTCTCAGTGAGTTTGTTGCTTGTGTAGAAGAAGGTTATTGATTTTGGAATGTTGACTTTGTATCCAGCTGTGCTACTGAATTTTCTTATTAAATTTAGCATATTTTTAGTGTTTTTGGAATATTCTATGTAGAGTATCATGTCATCTGCAAATAATAACTTAACTTCTTCCTTTCCTATATGTACTCCTTTTATTTATTTCTCTTGTCTAATTGCTTGGCTAAAGTTTCCAGGACTATGTTGAATAAGAGTGAAGACAGTGGACATCCTTGCCTTGTTCCTGATTTTAAAGTTTTTGTCCATTTAGTATGATGTTGGCTGTTGGTTTGTCACAGATAACTTTTATCAGATTATGAGAAAGACCATATATCCCAATTTTCTGTAGAGTTTCTATCAAGAATGGGTTCTGGACTTGGTCAAAAGTTTTTTTCTGCATCTGTTGAGATACTCATATGATTTTTGTCCTTGGTTCTGTTAATATGGTGTATTACACTCATTGATTTACGTATTTTGAATCATTCCTGCATCCCTGGGATGAATCCCACTCAGTCGTGGTGTATATAATCTTCCTGATGATTTGCTGCATTGTTTGCCAGTATCTCATTAAGAATTTTTGCGTCTATGTTCATTAGGGAGATTGGCCTGTAATTCTATTTCTTAGTTGGGGACTCCTCTAGCTTTGGTATCAGGGTAATGCTTACTTCCAGGAATGCATTTGGGAGTACTGCTTCCCTTTCAGTTTCACGGAAGTTTGAGAAGTAGTAGTGATAGGTCTTCTCTAAATTTCTTGCAGTAAGGCTGGGGATTTAGCTCAGCAGCATAAGTGCCTGCCTTGCAAGTGTGCAGTTGTGAGTTCACCCCCCAGTACCAAAAAAAATAATAATAATAAAAATTAATTTCTTGTAGAGTTCAGCAATAAATTCAGGGCTGGGGCATAATTGCATATTGTTTCTTTTAAAACCTCCATAACCTTGTGAAGTGAAATTCATTAACACTGTGTAGATGTTTATCAATTTTGGAATTATAAATTCACAAATATAATATCCTTCTAAGTAATTCTCCATGTTACATAACTTAAAAGGATCTGAACCCATCTCCCATTCAGAAGTGGAAAATGCCAGCTGCTCAGCTTCCTAGGCTCCCTTGCAGTAACTTGAACTGTCGTGGGAAGCCACACATATGTCTTCAGACATAGGCTCTATTTGGTGGGTGGCAGGTGGAGGTAGTGACCATAGCAGTGGGAACACTGAATTTAAAGAGCAACCCAAGAGAATCAAACAATAAAACCTACAAATCAATAAAGACAACCTACCAGGAAAATAGGCAATGGAAATGAGTAAGCAATTCACAGAAAAGAGAAGAAAGTTGCCAATAAACTCACAAAGAAATTATAGTTGCACTGGTAAATATGAAAGGGGAATAGAGACATCTTGGTAGCCTTCTCATCACTGAGACACAACAGCCAACACCCACACTTTAAAGGAGAAGAGGTGTATTTTGACTCACAGTTACAATTCATAGCCAGCCAGCTCCCAGGAAGAAACAGCACAGCAAAGAGGCACAGTGAGGGGAAAAACGCTTATATCATGGTGGCCTAGAAGTGGAGAGAGAAGGAAGAAACTGGGGAGGTGGTATACCCTTACAGGTCATGCCTCCAATGACCCACCTCTACTGACTAGAACACTCCTAACAGCAAGTAAGTTACATCAACCCTATGATTCATTCACCTTCCAAAACCCATCTACAAGCACACAAGGTCTTTGGGGGACCATAACATCCTGCCCCTAACTCCCAAAAGTCTCCTATGCATCTTTTTATGCAGAATTCTCTAAGTCTTTACACTTCCAGCACTGCTGAAAAGGCCAAGTCTAAATGTCTTCTGAGATTCAAAGCAAACGCTTAGCTATGAGCCCTTACAAAATCAAAATTTCAAATGCTGCCAACACTTAATGACACAGAATAAACATTCCCACTCCAAAAGGGATAAATAGAGGGATATAAAGGAATGGGACCAAAGCAAGACCAAGCCCAGAAGAGCAAACATCAAATCCTGTAGCTCCACATTCAGCAGCCAGGTAAGATGTTGCACTGAGATGTGAGCTCCATGAGGCTTGGACAGACCCCTACAACATTTCTGTTGTAGACTTTATCTCAGGGTACTTTGTCTTGTTTTGTTTTGTTTTGTTTTATGCATGTGGCTTTCCTCAGATGTCCCATTTCTTGCTTCCACAACCTTCTGGAGACTCCACTGCAATTCTGGCTTTACTTTCACAGCTTCCCATACTGCCTTGTCAGCATCACATTGCCTGGCCTCCAAGACCTTCTTCTAAAATCTAGGTGGAAGCACAGCTCTTGAATTCTGCATTCCTGTAAAAACTAGCAACACATGGTTGATGCTAAGATCTGTCACCAACTTTAATGGTAGCCCAGATCCTCTTGGGTCATGACTACAGAGGATTCTGTTCTGCTTTGTTTTACTTTGTTTTGTTTTGTTCTAACAGCTACCCACCCTGGAGCTGTCTTCTCAAAGAAAAGTCTTTTACTTTTGTACCCTTTAGCTTGCCAGAATTGGGATCTTGCTGATTCCTCAGATGCTTTTGGGGAATCTTTTTTTTTTTCTTAAATCAGATGGATATATACCAACATTGTCACAAGATTTGAGGGAGGCATATCTCACACAAATTTCATGAACATCTAATCATCATGATCATGAACCAGAGGATCAAAACATCTTTTCTATTGTCCTGGTATAAAATACTTGGTTTCTTTTTAATTCTAATCTTTTCAGCAACAAAGCTCTCCTTGCCCAAAATTTTATAGACTCCAATTTTATAGCCCCTTATAGGCTGCAACTTTACAAGAGCTTCCCTTCTGGTTACCAGCAAATCCTTTCAAATTATTCAGCTCTGCTTTTTAGTTGTTCTTCTTGTGGAAGACACGTCTAAAAGCCCCAGAACTACTCATGCCACAGCCTCGATTTTGGGCTGCCTTGAAATTTCTTTCACAAGACTAATTAGTCTGTCACCCCTAATCTCAAAGTCTCAGGATATATCTCTGGTAGGTAAGTTTTCCATCAGACCATAATACATATGGCCTTGAGTCAATGGAATCCTTGTTCCCAACTGAAATGTTCTGAGCCTAGTTTTCACTATTCACATTTTTATGAGCATTCTGGTTTTCTGAGTTCTGAAGAGAATCTCCCAATCAAACTTGGTATACAATGTTCTAGGGTTCTTTGGCCACATCTCCAAACCTTTCTAACCTCCCCCAAATCCCAGTTCCAAAGATTTTTGAGCCACTTGGTCAGGTATAGTCACAGAAAAAACCCAACTTCTCTGGTAACAAAATCTGTCTTAGACCTACAACCAGCTTAAGCTGAGATGCTTCTTTCACATCTATCAGGTTAATAACTGTTAATAATAGTGTTAAACTCTGGAGAGTGTGAAATAGCACCTTTTTTAGTTTTACAGAAAAAATATTCAATATGTAATAAAGTCAAAACTGCACACATCCTGCATTCAGCAGGCTTTTAGGTGTCCTGAAATCCAGAGTTCTAACTCCCTTGGGTAAGACGAAGATATTGATCCTCTCAGGTCTCAGGGACCAAGTGAGAAAGGAGGTACGTGGAGTAACTTTAGCCCCCTGCCAGCTGCCAACACAAGCAACTCAAGAACTTCACATCCAACCCTGTTCATTTAGTGTGATACACACATGTCATATTCTATTTACATGGCATGGTGTACAAAACAAGAAATTGGCACTGTATGTGCACAAAGAGAGCTGTGCAAAGATGTTCATTACAGAATTTTTACAATAGGGGAATATTGGAAGGAATTTTTTGTCTGTGATGAATACTGTTATGAGCTGCCTCAGTTTCCCTTAAGGACAGAGGTACTCATTCCCCCATCTCCCAACAGGGTTGGCTGCTAATGGCTCATAGCTAAGCCTTCACTGAAAGATAGCTGCCTTTCCTAATGTGACACACCCTCCCCAGTGATCCAGGTCAGTGCATTAGGCCAAAGCACTCAGAAGGGTTCTCCCCAGCTGCAAAGTGCCCTATAGGATCATATGAGACCCTTAACAAGACTCTACTGGAATAAAAACAGACAGTCAGCAATGAAGATCTGTCACTGGTGATAGGTAGACTAAAAAAGCACATGGCATGTGGAAATGGTGTAATAGTTAAAGGTTTCACCAGGGGCAAGCTAGAGTGAGATAAGAGTGAAGGAGAACACAACTGGTAGAATCACTTAGGCATTTGAGTGGCACTATGGATAGGTGTTGATGAACACTGTCAATGCAGAGGAGAAAGGCAATGTAAGGCCGAAGGTAGTGAATCAACAATTGAAAAAGAAATACAGACTCTTGTCTCATAGCTAAAGGACATAGAAAGCTCAGGGTCAAGACCAACTTAATTATTAAATTAGCAACATTCCAATGAAGGTTGAAATCTTAACCCCAACAAATCTGCTTATACCAGATTTCTCTGGTTGAGAAAAAGGTGACTCTGATATTTGGGATGGGATCAGTGCATCCAAGAATTTTGAAACCTTGAACCTCCTGAATATTTCGGTCCTGAAACAATGACCTCTTTTGTTTGTTTTCATTAATTTTATTGGTAAATTTTAGATATACATAATGATAGCATTCGTCATAGAAATTTACACCTGTGCACGGCATATCTTGATTCTTTTTTTCCCATTCTCCTCCCCTCCCTCAAACTCCTCTTCTCCTCCTTACTTACAAAAGCTTCATTTTCATTTTTCCTTATATTCTCTTTTTTCTTTCCCCTTCTTTCTTTTCCTCCTCTCTTTCCCCAGTTCCCCTTCCCATTTGAACATTTTTTTTCCTATTTCACAATATCTATTATACATTTTGGTCCTTATTTACCCTTTTGGTTTCTCATACTAGAGAAACAATGCAAGATTTAAACATATTTGCTCAGTTTATTTCACCTAAGAGTATGATAATGACCTCATTTAGAGTCTCTCCTTTCCTCATAAATGGGTAGAGGCCTTTACCATGTAAGGTCACACATGTCCCTTCAGGATTTATCTTAATTGTCCCCCTCACCACCAGAGCATAACTAGAGTCAAGTCAGCAGCTGGCCAGGATGCTGGACCTACAACATTAGGGGATGACCATCCCCTGAAAGAGCCAGGGGAAGATATGTGGAATTGAATCCTGAGGATTCTGAGTTAAGGGGATTGGAGAGAATATACTAGAGGTCAGATAAGGAACAATGCATTGGTATGGGCACACTCTCCCATGACCAAACTTAACAGCCTCGCAAAGATGCTGGGAGACGGTACTAACATAGGACTAGAATGGATCCTGTGACCTTAGACAGTTGTAAGGATAGAATGAGGAGCTGTGCTGCATGCTAGGCAAAGTGCCAGCCACATGATTGACTTTCCATGTTGTCAGTATCCAAATCACCAGGGAGAACTCTCCAGAGCTTCCTACCAGGTTTCTTGTCCAAGAAAAATCAGTTTTTGGGGAATCAGAGAGAAAAAGACCCCTTCCTTCCAGGCAGCCCCTGTTTCCTCATTCATCAACCAGGAGGAGATAAAAGAGGTCTTTAATTGGTATCACTAAGAATTTCCAAGGAAAAAAATAGAACTGCCAAATTAAAGGCAGATTTTTCTGAAGGAGGAGCATCTGCTCAGAGTCAAGACCCAGCTTCTGGGCCATTTTCCAGGATTGCAGGGTAGAGGGGGAATGAGAACTGTACCCAGAATCACCTAAGTGTCTTTGAGTTGGCTACCTGATGGGCACATTATGAATGGGTGGTGGTGGCAGCATTGTGCAATAGTATCTCCAGATGCAACTTGACATACTAGTTCATTATGACAAGACCTCTGGTAACAAGATAGACTCTTGGAGAGGCCATATCAACAGGCAGGCAGGCAGAGCCATGGGAATATTGTGTAGAAGGTAGAACATCAATACAATAAGGCAGGATGCTCCCTGGGACAGGTACTGTCCGGAGACCCACTAAGAGGTCTCACAGTGAACAGCAAGACTTCAACTGCAATACAGCCTCCTGAGCTAAAGAGTCTTTGGGTTGGCTATCTAATGGGCTATCTGATGCCTAAGGACAAATGTGAGAACCTAATCACTTTGTACTGTACTAGATCTCGGCTCTTAAAAGTTCCACCACCTCTTACTCCCATACAGGGAACCAAGACTCAGTTACATGAATTCTTGGGGAACAAACCACATCAAACCATAGCAGTCTGTTTCCATGGAAACACTGTGAGGGTGAGCACGTGCCTCATGGACTAGACACTCAGCAGTGATATATAGCCTGGCCTCTTAGAGGTTTCAGTTAAGTGATGCTACCATAGAACTCAGTCCCAACTCATTTCCAACTCAGAACACCCTACCCTGGGCCCAGTGGGAGTCTGATCTAAAGGGAAGTCAGGCTCGCAGGGACTAAACCCAGGCAGATTCCAGACTGAAATCTAGTTTTGCAGAGTGGAAATAGTGGGTCAAAATTCCACCTGGGGCCCTAATGAAATCATTGATTCTGGCAAGGATTATCAGTTGATGAGTTAAGACATATTTGAATCCATTCCGGTACTTGGAGCAAAATATCTTAGATTGGATAATTTGTAAGTGGCAGGATTTATGACTCACAGTTCTAGAGTCTGGGCAGTCCAAAATCAAGACATCAGCATATTCAGTGTAGGCCTATTCCTCATAAGTGGCACCTTCTTGCTGCTTCCTCACATTGCACAAGGGCAAAAAGGAGCTAAGAAGCTCCTGTAGGCCTCTAGAAAGGCATTAATCCCATTTGTAAGGGAAGAGCCCTCATGATATAACCACTGCCCCATCTCTTAACATTATTGCACTGGGGATTAGTATCAGCATATGAATTTTGGGAAAATACAAACATTGGCACTAAAGCAGACTGTTAGGGAAATGGTCAGTGCATAACTAGACATTTTAATGGTGCTAAAGTAAAGCCCATGGGCTTTTTTCTGTCCCCCTCATAAGAAGAAACAAGAGGGTTACCCCATTCCAACTGTATCAATTATGGTTCACTAGAGGAACAGAATCAATATAAAATATATGCATAATTATACAAGAGATTTATTAGATAGGCTTACAGAATCAGAAGCAGAAAAGTACCAATAGCTGACTGCAGAATCAGAGATAAAAGAATCCAGCATGGCCATTTTCACTCTAGAGAGTTGAGTATTCAGCAGTAGACAAAGGGTGAAGATCTGGAAGCTCATTTAATCACTCATGCAAGTCTGTGTCAGAAAACTGAAGAGTATGCATTGGAATGCTTAAGAGTCTCTGCTAGAGATCAACTTCCAAAGGCAATGATGAAGAATAGAACTCCTCCAAAGAGACAGACAGAGACAGAGAGAGAAAGAGAGATTCCTTTTCCTTCCCTTTATATTCCATTCAGGCTACAAGCCCATTGGTTCATGCCGCCAGCATCTCTCATGAGTCTTCTCCCTCTAGTTTGTGGTCCACATGCCAGTTATCCACTGACACACCCAGAACACTACTAATTTAGTAGGTGATTCCTGCCCAAATCAAGTAGACGCAGCAAAATTAACCATCATACCTGTCCTGACTCAGGAGTTAGTCCTGCACAAGCAACAGTGGGGCAACTGGGGAATCACATATCTCTCCAAGTGAGGCTACTGGATGCCCTCAACATCCCTTGTGATTTTTTCCAGCCAAAAAATGTTTACCTGCAATCTATCAACCTTCAGATTTGATTTACTGTTCACAAAATGTACGGGGAATAAAGGAACGAGCCTAATGGGGACAAAGGGAAATAATCAGACAAATATAGATCCTGGGATTTCCTGCAGGATGACAGATCCACTTCCTTGTTCCAACCACAACAAAGGGCCCTGCACTAGATGAAAAACACCAGAGAGACACAGTACCCAGAGGCAGCACGTGGCCCTGCTCCAGATCCTGCCATGTTAAAACACACCATTGAGACAACTGAGAAAATTTAAATATGGACCAGGTGTAAAGAGACATTTAGAAATAATTGTTTATTTTAAGTGGGATAATGTTATTTTGGCTTGATGGGAAATGCTTTCATCTTTGAAAGGTTCACACTTGAATGACAAAATAGCTCCAGAATGTTTATGGTTACTTGGGTTACACAGAATTCCAAGATGGCCACGAAGATTCTCATTCCCTGGTGGACACAGCTGGTGCTGTAGCTTTGATCTAGAATATCTCCCAAGGGCTCATGTGTTAAGGGCTTAGTCCCCAGATGTGGCACTATTGGGAAACCATGGAACTTTTAATAAGAGATGGGGCCCACTTAGATATCTTCAAGTCACTGGGGCCCTGCCCTCAAAGGGGATAGTGAGATCCTAGCTCCTTCTTCCTCCTTACTTTTGTTTCTCAGTCATGGCGTGAGCAGTTTTTCTCTGCTACACACTCCCCAATGATATGTTAACCCATCACGGGTCCAAAAGCAATAGGACTAGACTCTCAGTTATGACTTCTATTTAGATGTTCCCCCAAAGCCTCATATGCTTATAGGTGGGGCTTTTCAGAGGTGGCTGAGTCTAGGGTATGTGCTGGTGAGATCAAGGATGTGATACTGGGATTGATTCATGATCCAATGCTAGGATTAAGACTGGATCACTCTTGGTGTGAGTGCACCCTACCCTGAGGGTAGGTAGCCTGGATAAGATATGAGGAAAAGAAAATGGGTTTTAGCTTGCCATTTGTTGCTGCTTGCTGCTTTGCTGTCTCCTACCTGCTTTCCATGCACTGCTTCTCTGTGATGCTCCCCTGCCATGCTACCTTGCCTTGGAGCCAACCATGAACTGAAACCTATACAGACTGTAAACTAAATAAACCTTTTCTCCTTTAATTTTGGGTGTTGGATATTTTGTTTCAGCAAAGAGAAAAATAACTAAGACAGAATTTGGTACCAGAGAGGAGAGGTCATTACTATGACCATATGTAACCATATGATTCAGGATCCTTTAGAACTGGCTTGTGGAAAGAGTATGGAAAGGTTTGAAGATGCTGGTTGAAGAGGCAGCCCTGTAATTTCTTAAGCTGTTCTTGATGGGAGATTCTGGTCAGCGTTCAGAAGACCAGAATGCTGATAGAAATGCAGCCAGTAAAGATCAGGCTCAGGAAGTTTCTGCTGTGAAAAAGGACAGCAATGGCTGTTGGACTTCAATGAGGTGTGTTATGGCTTGGCAGAAAATTTTTTTGCAATTTTCTCATGTTCAGAGGCTTTTCCTGAGACTAAGATTAAGGGCAGCAGATTAATTAAGCTTGCAGAGGAAATTTCAAGACAGTATAATGTTGAGGTGGTAGCATGGCTACTGTTAGGAGCATAGCCAGATCTACGTTGATAATCAAGAGCAAAGTCCATCAGAATGAGTTTAAATGGTGTGAGTATGGTTAGAAAGGAAACTTCACTAAAGTTATGAACAACCAAGGTAGAGCAGAGTAGAAGTTGGTCGCTGAGAAAAAACAGGACAATGGAAAAGATGGCCTGAGAACATCACAAGAAAATGCAGGACTCCAGCCTTTGCATCCTCAAGGTTGCAAAGGCAAAATAATTTGCTTTGAGAATAGAGCCCCAAAACACCATGTTCCAGAATGGGGGCAGCCTAGAGAATTTGTTTCTTGGAATTGGGTTCAGAATGATCAGTAATCTATGCACTATAGCCAAGAGAGAAGGAAACCTGGCTACTGCTCCATCTGACAGATCTGACATCTGATGCTCCTTGGCATCATCTACGTGGTGCTGGTTTTAGGTGTGTGCAAAATTCAAGGGTGTGGGGTCAGGAAGGCTTCCACCTAGATTTCAGAAAAAGGCCCAGGAGGCCAGGGAGTGTGCCCCTGAGAAAGCAGTTTGTCAAGCTGTTAGTGTGAATTCAAAGGTGCACTGGAAACCCCAGAAGGTTGGAAAAATCAAGGACTTAGATCATCTGAGCTTCAAGAAGTGAGCAAAGCTGGCCTAAGAGAGAAGCCATGAGAGTGGCAACCACACACAGTGCCACATAGGCAGAGCCACCCAAGTTCTTTTGAGCTCACAGCTTGCTACAGACTGCCTTGATGCTGGACATGGAACTATGGGACTTCATGTTTGCCCTGTTGGATTTTGGACTTGCTTCAGTCACATTCTTTTCTATCTAATTTGTACCTTTTGGAATGGTAATGTCTGTATTGTGCCATCGAATGTTAGAAATATTTGACTTTTCATTTGTACAGGGACTTTCAGCTAAGAGTTTGCCTTAAATCTTAGAGGAGAATTTGGACTTTTTAGCAATGCTGAAACTATTAGGACTTTGTAAATTCTTAGAGATGGATTAAATGCCTTTGCATAAAGTATACGCAAGGGCCTTTGGGAAGCTGTAGGTGGAAATTTATGCCTTGTATCTAGATATCTCCCCAAAGACTCATGCAATCATAGATAGGGCTTTTCAGAGGTGACTAGATCTAGTGTGTGTGATGCTGGGATTAAGTGTGTGGTGCTGGAATCAAGGATGTCTGACAACTAAAGTCCACTGGTTTGGCATAGTTCTGGGTAGGATTAAGGGTATGAGTGCTACCAACCCTACGGGCAGGTAGCATAGATAAGATATAAGGGAATGATGGGCAGCTATTTTAAAGATAACAAGAGGCACTATGGTACCCATTGTTGATTTTCTATTATCTTGTTTTGAAACACTGCTTACACTATTTTGTTTCAATTGGCTTTATTGTTTTGTTTTGCTTGGTTTCATTCTCTTTAAAATAAAATTTTTAAAAAATATATAAGGGAATGAAAGAGGGTTGAGATCGCCTGCTGCCTCATACTTCACTGTTCTGTCACCTTCTGCTTGCCATGAATTGTTTCGCCTCTGTGATGCCCCTATGCCAAGCCACCTAACCTAGGAGCCAGACAATTATGGACTGAAAATGCTGCAAACTGTGAGCTAAATAAGCATTTCCTCCTTTAACTTTGGATGTTGGGTGTTTTTTTTCAGCAACAACAAAAAAAGAAATTAATACAATCGCCAATTCTTCGAGCCAAAGAAACTTCCTTTTCGTATGTTGGCTCTTTGTTGTAATGCTAGAAATTTGACTAGCACACCTGGAGTGTGGCTGTGATGGGATATTATTCATGTGATTAGGTTACATCTTGTAAAAGGTGGAGGAAGCTTTGCAGATGTAATTAAAGGTCCTGAATAAGTTGACTTTAATCAAAAAGGTGATCTGGCATGGGCATAATCTAATCAAATGATATCTTTCAAAGACATTCAGAGGTCAGAGAACCTGCAAAAAATAACAGATGTACTCCTGTTGCCTGAAAGAAGCACACTGGCTTATTATGGAGAAGAGCCGGTTGCAGGGAATGGAAGACAACCTATAGAATCTGGAAGCCTCAATTGTCAAACACCAAAGAACTGAATTCTGCTAGTAATTGTGTGTAAACTTAGCAAAAGACCTCAGGTCTCAGATGATATCACAGCCCTGGCTAATACCTTAATTTAAGCCATGGAACACCCTGAGTAGAGAACCCAGCTCACCCAGGCATGGACACCCAATGCACAGAAATTGGCATAACCCATGTATATTGTTTTAAATCACCAAATTTATGGCAATTTGTGATATTAACCATAAAAGCAATCTCCCACTCTAATAGCCAGAACCTGAAACCACCTAAACAGCAACAAGAAAAGGGAGAAATGAATTGTGCTGTCATCACATAATGTAATACTTTCAGAATACAAAGGATGGAACAGCCAGAATGAGTCGCAAAAATGTAATGTTGAGTAAAAGAAGTTAGACTAAAAGAGCTTATGACTCTTAAATGATATAATCACTGACCTCATTTACGTGATATGTAAGAACAGGCAGAAGCTACTCTGTGACAATAGACACCAGAATTGTGATTGCCTGGACAGGGAGGGGTCAGGATTCACTGGAAAGGACCATAAGAAACTTTCTAGGGTGGAAATAATCAATATTTTATATCCTCATGAAGGGTTACATGATTTCTATTCATTTGTGAAGACTCAAGTTGTAGACTTAAGATCCACGCATTTCACTATGTAGAAAGGACTCTTTGATTTAAACATAATGTGAATCCTACCCCACATATTAAAGAGTAAGCAGAAAGGTCTTCCTGAGTGGGGGGCAGAAACTGACGCCTGTGGGATGATCCTCAGTGCACTCACACTGCACATGTGTGCACACACAAATGCACACAGATGGTGGCACTCCCGGCCGAGCACAGGTCCCCTTTGGCCTTAACCTCATTTTATGTGAAGCAGGCAGCTGCTGCTCAGCTCCCAGGTCACCACCCTGTGTGTCTGCCTGTCAAGATAAGAAGGTGAAGGCAGATGCTGCCAATTAATTACCTGGCCTTTCAAGTGCTCCTCTGGCCTCACATCTGGCTCCATCTCCAACATCCAGCTTGAGCCAATAAAAGACAAATAAAATCACAAAGGGCTAATTTGATGGTCAGGGCTCTGACAGAGTGCACATGAGGAGATGCAGGGCAAGATGAGGACACGGGGGAGCTCTGGATAGGGGAGCAGGCTCACTGACCATCTGCCTCCAAACAGCAGGACAGGGATGGGGAAGATGCACCTTCCCCTTGTGGCAAACAGTGTTTGCTCTGGCCAAGGTCAGATCAGATTCTGAATGGACCTTTGCAGCTTGGATTTATTCTTCTGCACACCCAAAGAGGTACCACATTCCTCTTGCTGAGGCAGGAGGATTGCAAGTTTAAATTGAGCCCAGGGCCAGGGATTTAGCTCAGCAGCATAAGTGCCTGCCTGACAAGTGCAAGGTTGTGAGTTTGATCCCTGGTACCAAGGAAAAAAAAAGGGTTAAGAAAAAAAAAACTTCAAACTTCCACAATTCTTTAGAGCTGGGGGTTTAGCTCAGTAGCATAAGCACCTGCCTGGCAAGCGTGAGGTCGTGAGTTTGATCCCTGGTACCAAAAAAAAAAAAAAAAAAAAAAAAAATTCTAAATGGAGCTCAGCCTGGGCAATTTAGCATGACCTTTGATCAAAATAAAAAAGGGTCAAGGATACAGCTCAGTGCAAAAGCACCAGGTTCAATCCCAATGATGTAAGAAACAGAAAATAAAAGAAAAGTGGCATTTCTTTGAGTTGCAGGGTTTTAAATTTCTGTTATGAAAATGCAAGACTTGGGAGATGTCACACTTTGTTTCACATCATGGAAAGTGGCACTTTAGTCATACACCTTAGGGGAAGGAGGTAAGAGAAGGAAGAAACAGATCAGTGAGATTTTTGAGTGATGGGCCTCAGTTTTCCTACCTGTAAAACAAGGCCATTGAACTGGTGACTTCTCATATTAAACAAAAAAGGTGAGCCTGCCCACCCTGCCCCTTATCTCTGCTTCTGGATAAGAGATTGCAGACTGGCAGCCCTATAGGTCACATTCAACCAGCAGATACGTTTGGTTTGGCCTGCGGAGTGTTTTAAGAGAATCTGGGCCAACATTTAAAACATTCAATTTCACATCTTAAAAATCCCAAATGTCTTGCTTCTTGTGCACCTCACATTGCCACATAGTGGCAATTATTAGGCCAGCTGATCCATTTCAATACACCAGGTGGGCTCCAGTTTGCCTCAGTTTCCACACTTCTTACTGCTTCCACCCAACCCATTTGGTGCATTCACTTCCCTTGCCTCAATTCCACAGGCATCTGTGTTGGGGATCCCAGTTCTGACAGGTCCTGGCTGACAAGCCTCCTGCACGGTGTGTCAGCCTCTCCCCTGACTCTCCAGCACTGTTCAGCCCCACTTTGCAAGGCCGGAATACAGCCAGGGAAAGCATGAGGCTGAGATCCCTTTGAAGGCAATGCCATGGGATTATTTTGCTAAACATAAAAACCCAAAAGCAGCAGAGTCACTGACATGTTTTTGTAAATTCCAGCAAATTAAAAAAATGTGTGTGCAGAATTCAACTAGGGGGCTGTGGACAGGCTTTCGTGAAAGAATAAATTGTTGGCCAGGACAAGGCAGCAGATTAACGTTAACCTGATACGTTTTTCTCCGGGATGTGGCTCCTGCAGGCGGGGTCCTAGTGTCTGTGACAAGGCTTGCCGCTCCAACCTTTATCTGCAGCCAGATGCGCCACTGTAGCCAGCAGTGGGCCCAGAGTACAACTTTAAATGGCTCCACAGCAAATGTCAAAACTGTTTGATCTGCTTTTAGAAAATCACCTTTCAAGGCACTGGAAGATACTTGACACTTTGCAAAGAGATTAGAAAGTTCTCAGCTGACTTGGTAAAAGGGATCACATAGGTTTGATTCTGAGGGAGCAGAAGAGTAACCCCAGAGGTGTCCAAGACCAGTGCATGGGAGGCCAGAGGCTTTAAATATGAAGAGCTCACTCCCGGCATGGCCCCAGCTGCCAGCCTCTGCCCTTGGCATTTTGGATGATCCCAGAGCAACTTTCTCTTCTGCACTCTCTAGGAGAGGAGATGGCCATAGGCAGGATCTAGATTGAAAATAACGAACAGGAAGTTGTTCATTAACAGCCTCCACCACCATCTCAGCCCACTCAGCACATCTGGAAGCCACAGATCAATGCACAGAACTCAAGCAGGGCCTGGCCCGGCTGGCCCAGAAGGATGAGAGCAGATCAGTCAAAACGAGGTGACATTCTGAGAAGGACCGTGCAACCATGGCCTCTGGCCAGCGCTCTCTCCCCTTGATGCTCTGCGATTGTCCTTCCCCGCCTTGCCCACTGTCCTTACAGGCTGGCTCTACAGCAACTCACACTGCTGCTGTTGCAGCTATTTTCCTACTTTTCTCTCTCCTCATCCCCTCTCCCTGTGCCCCTGTGCAGGGCCACCAACTTGCCCAATAGAAAACACTCTGCTATTCTTTTTTCCCTTCAATATTTTTATTAGTACATGTTTCCAGTAGTACATGATAATTACATTCCTAATGGGGAGTTTGTGCAGGTGCATAACACATTTTGATTCTTTTACTTTCCCTTCCCTTCCTTTTTCTACCCCCTCCCTCCATCTCTTGATCCTTTCCTCTTTACCAAAAGATCTGCCTCCCTATTTCTTATTATCTATCTTTTATTTATATTCTGGGTTTCTTATAGAATATAAATCATGTGACATTTAAGTTTGTGTGCCTGATTTATTTCACTTAACATTATGGTCTCAAAGTGCATCTATTTTTGTACAAATGACTTGTTTATCCTTCTTTATAGCACACTAGTATTCCATTGTGTATAAATACCATGTTTTCTTTATCCAGTCATCTGTTGATGGATATATATGTTGCTTCCAATATTTAGCTATTATGAATTTTGCTGCTACAAACAAAGGTTTTCTGCTACAAACAAGGGTATGTGACATGATGTCTTTAACTCTCTGGGGAACATACCTAGAAGAGGAATACCTAGGTCAAATGGAATTTCTATTTTTAGTTTTTTAAGGAATCTCCATACTGTTTTCCACAGTATTGCACACTTACACAACGGTATAAGAGGCTTCCTCCCCACCCCTCACCCTTTCCTGCATTTGTTATTATTTGATCTCTTGATGATATTCATTCTGGAGTAAGACAGAATCTCAGTGTTGTTTTAATTTCTACTTCTGTAATGGCCAAAGAACATTGTTTTTATGTATTTATTAACCATTTGTACTTCTGAGAAAAGTCTTCATTTCAGTTGCCATTTTTTTATTGGGTCTTTTGGTAAGTCTAGTTTTTTTTTTAGTTCTTTATATATTCTAAATATTAATCCTCTGTCCAAGGAATGGCTGGCAGTTTTTTTTTCCCCATTCTGTAGGTTTTTTTCTTCACTCTGTTGGTTATTTCCTTTGCTATGCAAAAGATTTTTAATTTGATGTGATGCCATTTATTGATTCTTGATGTTATATCTGGTGCAATTGGAATTCTGTTTAGAAAGTCCTCACCTATGCCTTTGTTTTCAACAGTTTTACTTACTGCATCTTCTAGTAGATTAAGTGCATCTGTTTTAACATTTAGATCTTTGATCCATTTTGGTTTTACTTTACTACATGGTGAAAGATATGGATCTAGATTCAATCTATTGCACGTGGTTAGCCAGTTTTCTCAGCATCATTTGTTAAAGAGACTGCTATTTTTTCCAGCATATACTTTTGGCCCCTTTATCAAAGATCAGACAGCCAAATGTGCCTGGGGTTGTTTGTATTCTGTTCTATTGATACACATGTCTGTTTTTGTGCTGGTACCATACTGGTTTTATCACTGTAACTTTGTAATACAACTTCAAATCCAGTATTGTGATGCCTCCTGCTTTGCTCTTGCCCAGGGCTGCTTTTGCTATTCTAGTTCTCTTTTGTTCCATATGACTTTGAGTATTGTTTTCTCTAGTTCTATGAAGAATACTACTGGAATTTTGATTGGTATTACATTAAATCTGTACAAAGTAAGTCCTTGACTTACAAACATTTGAGCTGTGAAGTTTCACAGATATGAAAAAACCTCACATTATGAACATTCGTAGATGCAAACAAATAACAGAAGTAGCTCAAGTGTCTGCTGGACATTGTTATAGTTGTGTTGCTGAGTGCTTACCATACAGTGTGACGGCATTGTTACTGTAAAAGTAAAAATGATTTATTTACAGTATGTGTGTGTGCTTTGGTTTTTTTATGTTTTACGTTGTATATTTGTGTCAAAGGTGTATAAGACTCACTTTGTTGGACTTATGAACAGAACTCATTTGTAAATTGGCCACTTACTCCATCAGTTCTGGAAATGCAGACAATATTATTTCTGCCTATCCAGAAACAGTGTATATCTTTCCATTTTTTGATGTCTGCCACAATCTTCTTTTTCAGAGTAGTGTAGTTTTCATTGTAGAGATCTTTTACTTCCTTGGTTGTTAATTCCTAAGTACAATAGTTAATTTTTCTTGATGTTATTGTAAATGCTATCATTTTCCTAATTTTTCTATGAGTTTATTATTGGTTTATAGGGATGCTACTGATTTTTGTGTGTTGTTTTTGTATCCTGCTATACTACCATATCTAGTCATTAGGCTAGAATGTTTTTGATAGAAATCTTTCTGTCTTCTATGTAGAGAACCATGTGGCCTACAAATAAAAATCTGACCTCTTCTTTTCTATCTATATCCCTTGTATTTCTTCCTTTTGTCTAATTGCTCTGCTTAATGTTTTGAGTACTATATTGAATAGGAGTGGTGATATGGACATCCTTGCCTTGTTCCTGATTTTAGAAGAAAAATTTTCAGTTTTCCCCATTTAACACAGTGCTGTAATAGGTTTGTCATAAATGGCTTTTAGCACATTGAGATAATGCCCTTCTATACCTATTTTCTTCAGGGTTTTTTTTTTTTAACCATGAATGGGTATTGGAGTTGTCAAAGATTTTTTATCCTTTGAGATGATCATGTGATTTTTGTCTTTGCTTCTGTTTATGTATTTATTTATGTATTTATTTGCATATGTTGAACGTTCTGCTGTTCTTAAGCCTTCTTGTCACCTCTTAGACAAAAGTCTTGCCACTAAAACATCTAGTCTTTCCTTAATAGTAGTAACTTTTACTGTGATTTACTATGTTTTAATCATGTGCCAAGTTTAATTCATTTAATTCAGCTTCTTTCTTATTTGACTCATTTTAAAACTAAGAAATTCAAGCTTAAAGTGAATGACATACTTTAAGTCACTCATTATTGGAAACCAAGTTAAGTTGGATCTCCATGATCTAAAACACACACAGAATCATCAGACCATTCATTTTTCCTTGTCATAAAAAATGGCATCTTTTTTTTTTTTTTTGAGTCAGGGTCTCACTATGCAGCTCAGGCTGATCTTGAGCTCACTTTATAGATTATGCTGGTCTTGAACTAGCAATGATCCTCTTGCCTCAGCCTCCCCAGTGCTGGGATTATAGGCATGTGCCACTACACCTAGCTATAAATCTGTTCCTAGAACAAGGGCAAAGATCGGGGAGATCTCTCTTAAACTAAAGCAGTATTCACCCACATACTACCAACTCATCTTCACAATAAATATATTGGCCCTAAAATAGGAAATGATGCTTTGAAAATGTGGCCTATCTGGGGGTGGCAGTACATGCCTACAATCCCAGCTACCAGGGAGGCTGAGGCAGAAGGATCATAAATTCAAGGGTAGCCTGGGCACTTCAGGAAGACTGTCTAAAATAATATTTTTAAATAGGAATGGGGCTGTTCAATGGTGGATTGCTTGCCTAGCATCCTTGAAGGCCTGGATTAAATCCCCAGTTTTGTTTTTTTAAAAAGTGACCTAAAAGAGAACTTATAAGCACAGAGATTAAGGAACAAGAGATCTAAAAAAAAGATTCCTTTGGGCATCACATCAGTACTCTTGGAAGTGTCAAAACCCCCTTGCCAAAAGCTATGTATTCTGTCAACAGCTCTTAGGAAAGAATGTACAACAGGAGATTAAAGATGTGGATTCCATCCTATTTCTAAGCTAAATTTGTTATATGACAGTAGGCTCAGATTCCTTATCTATAACACAGGATAACACTGAATTATTTGTCAGGATAGGCTAGGTCATTCTGCAGTGAGAAAAAAAACCACTAAAATCCCTGCAGTTTGTCACAGCAAATGTTTGTTTCTTAAACATTTTACACAGATAGTGAAGATTGGCAAAGGCTATGCTTCACTGAAGTATTTGTCACTTAAGACCCAAGGTCACAGAAGTTCCCAAACTATCCCCCATAACCAGAATCTCAGGACAAGTTTCCAGAGTGTTTGGCAGCAGGCAAGAGAGTTGTAGAGAAAAGCAGTGACAATTAAATGCTTAAACTCAGCAATGAAATATCGGATTGGTCAGAATGTGCCACAGGATCCCCAATCTATCCCCAAAGAGTTATGGGATCATAATAATCCTCTCTAAATGGATGATGAGAAGTAAATTTAAATGAAATTTAATGATCTCTACTACAGTCAAATTTCTCTCAGTGTCAAATGAACTTCTGAGGAAAGAGGACTGGTCTGTTTACCATCTTCAGTTATGAGTCTGATTTCAGATAGATACAAGTTCAGGTCCTGGTGCCAGAATTTACATGTGACCTTAGGAAAATTACAAAATTCAATTTCTGTTTTCTCATCTGCAAATGGGAATAGTGATACCTATCTTGTAGAAGTCTTATGAAAATGAGACAAAATAATGCATGAAGCACACTGCATACAGCTCTTAGTAAGTCCTTGACAATGATTGAGTGGATAATTTTTTTGACAGGTTGACGATTCATGAGAGTTCATTAAAATACCCTCCCTAAACATGTAGATGTTTACCTTTTCCCATAGCAGAAAAGTTTAAAAAAAAACAAAACAAAACTGAGGTCCATAGAGTGATGTCACAGAAATGGAATACAGTGATACCTTGGTACTCTGTGTTGATTGGTTCCAGGAAGCACAAGTACCAAAAATTACAAATGCCAAACAAATTGTTTTGGCTGGAAAGATAATGAGTCACAAGCCAATAAACACCAGTATGTTCTATTGTGCATTTCTAGTACCAAGTAAATGATGAGTACCTGAACCAAATTGTCATGTCAAAATGTGTCAAGCATCAAATTCAATAAATTTCAAAGCAGTTGAGTACCAAGGTACAACTGTACTAAGAAACATTTAAGATTGATCCCTCCATTAAAGTAGAAAACCATTAAAGTAGCAAATAAGTAAAAGAAGCAATGCTTTTGGAACTCTGGAATCAAATAGAAACTGGCAACAACTAGTGGCATGCTCCATGAAGAAATAAGGTGCTAAATTCTGTAAGAAGCCTGTGGTGTTTTTGTTATCCACTTATCATATCCCGTTACATAGCTCAGCAGTAGCCAAGTGGATGGAAGCATACATTCCTGGTATGGCTTTCTGGACATGGACAGTGATGTAGATGTTGTTCTGAAAAAAGAGTGGGGTGTATTTTTATCAATCTTGTGTTCCCTGAGGAACCAGCATAGAGGTTGACCTTCATACCATGCCCCCAAGGCTGGAGTGGCTTTCTGTGCATATCCGTAGAACACATTTAAAAATATTTGGGCCAGACATGGTGGCACATACCCATAATCCCAGCACTCAGAGGCTGAGGCAGGAGCATTGCTGTGAGTTTGAGGCCAGCCTGGGTTACAAAGTGAGTTCAAGGTCAGACTGAACTACACAATGAAACTCTATCTCAAAAAGATCAAAAAAAGAAAAAATTACTACCTCTAGCCACCTGGAGAAAGGGACAGACAAGGCAGGGAGAAGAGATAACCAAAAGTCTAGAAACTAGAACACTAAAAAGAAAGATGCTGGAGGCAAAAAGAACTTTGAAGGATTATCACAGTTACAGTACCAAACTATCAGGAGTGAAATGCACATACAAAGGATGAGAGCAATGATCAGAAAAGATCTGATAGGTGCTTGGGAACCACATAATCACGAAGTGAAGACAGAGGCAAAGTTGTGTGTGACTTGGCTGCATAGTGAAAGAGGACCTTGGGTCTGAGCCAATCTGCAAGGACTGACAGTTTAACTTTCCACTTTTTGGCTCCCAATATTTATCAGCACCACTGAGATAAAGGAACAGAGACTTTAGTGGCCACACACAAAAAGGAATAGGGTCTTTGTCAAAATGAAGATGAAAGAAGTCATAGGTGACTGAAGACAACCACAATCAACAATGATAATCCTAAGAAGGGGGGGAAATCTGATTTCTAGACTTACCACACTATAACATTAAAATTGTCTATTAAAAAATTAATGAGACATACAAAGCAAAGGGGAAATATATCTCTTTCACAGGACAAAGAAAAAAGATATTATTAGAAAGTAACCCTGAAGAGGCTCAGATACTGGTCTTACTGATATTTTATGTCAGTTATCTTAAATATGCTCAATGAACTCAAAGAGGCCATGGACAAATAACTAAAAGTAACCAAAAGGTAAGGCATGAGCAAATAAAGAATATAATAGGAGTTAGAAATTATAAAAGGAAACAATTAGAAATTCTACATCTGAAGCTAAAATAGCAGAAATGAAAATTTTGCTAGAGAGGGCCAGGGATTTAACTCAGCAGCATAAGTGCCTGCCTGGTGAGCACAGGGCCATGAGTTTGATCCCCAGTACCATCAAAAAAAAAAAAAAAAAAAAAAAAAGAAAGAAAAGAAAAGAAAAAAAGAATGAAAATTTTGCTAGAGAGTTTCAACAGCAGACCTATGAAAAAAATCACAAATTTGAAGAGTTGAAATTATCCAGTCTGCTATGAATTGAGTTATGTCTCCTGAGTATGTCTGGAGATACAGTGGTAACCACAATTGCAACTGTGGAAAGAATTTTGTGACCAGACTCATGGTAAAAATTAAGTTCATGAACCCAGGTAAGGCCCTGACTTAGTCTATTTTCTGCTACTGTAATAGAACACCACAGACAGGGTATTTTATGAAGAAAAGAAATTTATTACTCATGATTCTGGAAGCAGAACAAAGTAATAAAGATTAGATTAAAAAATAAAGCACACACATATTAGAGAGACAATAGGAAAACAACAGAGAAAAACATAAAACGAAAACCTGAGTCTTTGAAAAAAATCAACAAAATTGATTAACTTTCACCTATGCTAAGAAAAAAGAGAAAAACAAATAACTAAATCAGAAATCAATGTGGGGACATTAGTGCCCACTTTACAGAAATAAAAAAGATTATAATAAAATACTGTGCCAGCAAACTGGTTAACATAGGTAAAGTTGACACATCCTACAAACACACAAACTACCCAAACTAACCACAAGGAAACAAAATCTGAATAGACCTATAAAAAGTAAAAGGGTCAAATTAGCAATAAAAAATTCCCAACAAAGGAAAGTCCAGGACCAGATATCTTCAGTAGTGAATTCTGTCAAACATTTAAAGAATTAAAACCTGTCCTTCTTAAATTTCTTGCAAAAACTGAAGCAAAAGAAACACTTCCTAATTCATTCTATGAGGCCAGAATTACTCTAATACCAAGATTAGGCAAAGACAATATAAGACTGCTTCGGTCCAATATCTATTTTGAATATAGATGCAAAATCCTCAAAACATTACTATAAGACTGAAGTCAGCACCAAAAAACCCATTCATCATGATCAAGAGAGATTTACCTTGGAATGCAAGGATGGTTCAACATTAGAAAATCTATCAATGTAATATACCATCTTGAAAATGAAAAAGAAAGTTAGAGAATTCAATTATCTTGATTTCACAACTTAATAATAATTATAGTAATTAAAAGTTATGGTAACAAAACAGATCAGTAAGGAACTGAGAAAGCAAAGCATGATATAACTAAACAGATAATGGACTTTAAAAAGCAATAGGAGGAAAAGAAAGTGCTCTAAAGGACATAACTGCATATATGTTTAAGTGTGTAGAATTGATAACCATGTTACTAAGTTATTATTGGATCTTTGAACAGAACTGTTTTCAGCTTCCCTGTTTGAATGTCCACTTTGTATGCTTTAATTTTGTAACTTGAACAACTGTATCTAAAAAGACAATATGTAATTTATCAACTAGTGATTTCTTACTGTTTACTTTTTTTTTGAAATTCTGTATTGTTTCTTCCTTTTTTTCTGTTTTGCTTTTTTTCTCTTCAAATAAAATTTTTTTTAAAGTTATGGTACTGACATAAAGATAAATATATCAATCAATGGAGTAGAGTAAAAAACCCAGAAAAAAATATTCTCACACACGGTGAATTGATTTATGACATGGATGCCAATGGAGAAAGGACACTACTTTCAACAAATGATGCTGGGAAAAATAGAAATTCACATGCAAATGAATTAAATTGGATCCTTACCTAATACCATATATCAAATGGATCAAAGACATATATTTAAAAGTTGAAACCATAAAACTGTTAGAAATAAATACGGTAGAAAATCTTCATGAGCTTGAATTTCACAATGTTTTCTTAAATATTCCACTAAGAGAAAACAGCAGCCACAAAATAAAAATTATATAAAATCAACTTCATCAAAATTAAATCTTATGTGCATTAAAGAACACTATCAAAAGTAAAAAGACAACACCCAAAATGTAACAAAATATTTGCAAATCATACATTTGGTAAGGGATTGATATCCAGAATATGTAAGTAACTAAAACTCAATAACAAAAAAATACGGACAAAGGACTTCTATAGATATTTTTCCACAGAAGATATATGTTAGGCTTTATATCTAAAATGTCCCCTAAATCTTCATACGGTCACAGTTGGGGCTTTGAGGAGGTGACTGGATTATGAGTGTATGATACTGGATTAGTCCACTGATGGATTTATATCTGGGTGTGATGTTGGTAGATAAAGCCTGGAGGGGAGACGGAGGTCACTGTGGCTGTGGCTGTGGCTGTGGCTATGGCAGAGAGAGAGAGAGAGAGAGAGAGAGAGAGAGAGAGAGAGAAAGAGATGATAGAAATAGAGAGACATCCCTCTTCCTCTCTTAGCCTGCTTCACTTCCTGCCTACCCTTCCATGGATTGTTTCCTGTCACGCTTCTCTGTTGTGACCACCTTAGAGCCAGCGTCTACAGACTGTTAATTAAAATAAATTTCTCTTCTTTAATTCATAAGTCTAGGTATTTTGTCCCAGCAACAAGACAGTAACTAAGACAATATAGAAATGGTCAAAAAGCATATGAAAAGATGTTAAACAAACATCAATATCATTAGGGAAATACAAATAGAAATTATAGTAAGATACCACTTTATACGCACTACTATGGCTACATCCTAAAAAAATGGAAGATAATAAATGTTGGTGAGAACATGGAGAAGTTGCAACCTTCAAATTTTACTAGTGAAAATGTAAAATGGTTCAGATGCTATGGGAAATAGTTGGGCAGCTCTTCATATATTTAAACATGGAATCAACATATGACCCAGCAATTTCATTCCTAAGTAAATACCCAAAGTAAATACCCAAAAGAATTGAAAGCAAGACTCAAATGCTTATATGATGGCAGTATTATTCCCAATAGCTAAAGGGTGGAAACCACCTAAGTGAATGGATAATCACATTGTGGTATTATAATCCTCCTTCATCCATCAGAGATGCATTCCAAAGAACCCAAAGGATCCCAAAGCCATGGCTGGTACCAGACCTCATATATACTGTGCTATGTACAAACTTACAATAAGAGATTGACAACTATAACCAGTAAAATAGAATAACTATAACAATATGCAGTAATAAAAGTTATTTAAATTGTATAACTTGTTTCTAAAATTTTATATTTAATATTTTCAGAACACAGTTGGCTAAACGGTCACTGAAACATCAGAACATGAAACTGCAGATAAGAAGAGTATTATTATTATTATTTTGGTATCAGGGATCAAACTCACAACCTTGTGCTTGCCAGAAGAGTATTATTATTATTATTATTATTATTATTATTATTATTATTATTTTAGTACCATGGATCAAGCAAGCAACCTCACAATTGCCAGGCATGTGTTTGTGCCACTATTATTGAGCTATAAAAAAAATAAAGTATCCATTCATGCTACTATATGGATACACCTGTGAAAATATATTTTTAACTGACAGAAACCAGGCACAAAATGTCACCTATTATTTGTTTCTTGTTACTGTTATTTGGAGAGGTTGCTTTGTTGTGGCTTTTTGTTTTGTTTTGTTTTGTTTTTGTGTGGTTGTTTCACAGTCTCAGTTCCTTCTCTGTAAAATGGAAAGATGGTAAGTGTACCTACCTCAAAGGGCTACTGCAGAGATCAAATTAGTTAATTCTTTCATAGTACTTTTCATGTCACAGGTATAGCAGGAACTCAATAAAAGTCACTGTCTGTAGACGGAAGAGGGAAAGGCTGTCCTATCAAGGAAAGCCTCCAAGACAGGTGAGGGAAACTTGATCTTCTGATCCCACATATGAGAACATTCAGAACACCTGCATACTCAACAGCTGATTGGATGACCTGCAACAATCATGGATCCAGAGCAAATAGGAACTGTTATTACTGTGATGAGAATGGAAATTGCTTGTCAATGCCTAACTAGGGCTAAATTTTTGCTCTCAGGAGTCCAACTAACCTACTCCTAGGTAGGTTATGGTAGGTAGGTAGGTTACAGGATGGGGATTTAGCTCAGTGGCATAAGCAACTGCCTGGCAAACCTGAGGTTGTGAGTTTGATCTCCAGTACAAAAAAAAAAAAACAAACCTGAGCGAGCAAGCCCAGTCTGCCAGACTGGAACAGCCAGACCCCAGCTCCTTCCAGCAGACTGGCAAACAAGAAGTACCAATCATTCCCCCAAACCCCTGCCCCACCCCTGCCATAAGCGAGAGGGTTCTTTGGAGAAACACAAACAGTGATGGTAGCTATGGAGGTAAACTGCAACTGGATGCCTGTGGGGCTTTGGTGTTTCACTAACACTGCTGGCCTAGGGCCAGTGGTCTGACCATGGGTTCAGAGAATAGTGGTACGCAGTGTGACATCTAAGGGGGATCTCCTTCTGAGGATTGCAGCCATTGTTGATTCCCTATGGTCTTGTTTTGGAAATTCTATATTGTTTCCATTGCTTTATGGAGTGGGATTTTATTCTCTTTATTTTGTTTGATTAAATCCAATGGCAGGAGCAGCTATTTCAAAGATAGCAAGACATTATTGTAGCCATTTTGGATTTACTATTAGCTTATTTTGAAGTCCTTTATTGCATTCATTGTTTTGTTTTTATTGTTTCTACTCTATTCTGCTCTGTTCAATTTTTTTTGTACCAATTTTTTTTTTTGTACCGGGTATCAAACTCATGACGTCATGCTTGCCAGGCAGTTGCTTATGTCACTGAGCTAAATCCCCGGCCCTCTGTTCAATTTTTACTGTCTGAAGATATCTGAAGCTATTTTGAAGACAACAAAAGGCATTATGTTAACTGTGGCTGATTTCAAAAGGTTCTGAAGTCCTGTATCGCTTATACTAGTTTATTTTGATTGGTTTATTCTGTTTTATCCTCTTTAAAATAAAAAAAGAAATGCATATGTTCACATGAATAGATACAAGAATGCCCAAAGGAGCCATAAGGTAACCTACCCAAGTGCCCAGCAAAAGTGGAATGGTAAACTGTGTGTGTGTGTGTGTGTATGTGTTGTGAAAAACTTCATCAGCAGTAAGAATAATCAATCTAAAACTGCAATGGCAAGCAGAAACACCAAAATGACACCTAAGATTTGGAAGCAGATTTATTTTACATAAATGTGCACTGATCGGGATCACTCCAACTAACAACTAACAAGCTGAAGTATACTTGGGGGAGGGCATTTTCTGCTACAAAACTATACCCAGTCAATCACATGGATGAATCCCATCAAGTATTGAACAAAAGAAGTCCCAACACAGAAAAGCACTCACTGAAGATTCCATTTATATAAAGTTCAAGCTCACAACCAGGCAAAATTAATTATGCTCTTAGACACCTCGGAAGAGGTTGCCCTTGGAGCAGAGGACTGTGTGGGAAGGGACAATAAAGGAATTCTCAGGGCTCTGTCTCTTTATCTAGGTGCTGATTCCATGGATACACCCACTTGGTAAAAGTGTGTCACACACAACTGGGTGCAGTGACACACATCTGTGATACCTGTACTTTTGGAGACTGAGGCAGGAGGATTATAAACTGAGTCCCACCTGAGCAATTTGGTCTCAAAATAAAACACACACACACACACACACAAGAATAAAAAGAGCTAGGGATATAGCTCAGTGCAGAAGCCCTGTGTTCAATCCCCAGTACTACAAACACACACACACACACACACATAATAAGGATTTATGAACTTTTTTATACGTATGTTATATATCAATATTTACTTTTTAATGTCTTGAAAATGTCACTTTTAACTCATTCATTTTCAAGCAAATTATTTGCTTTTCACCAGTAAATGTGAAGCATGGCGCTAGGTAGCCCAGACACAGCCGTTCTCCTGCTGGGCTCAGATATATATTCACCATTGGTCCCATGTACCCTTTCTGGCCCAAGTCCTTCCCTCATTGCAGGCCTAGATATCTTAGAGCTGATTCCACAGGGATTTTTCCACCAGGAAGCAAGTGTCAGAGGGAGCAGAACAGGCTGCTTTGTTGTTTGGCACTAGACATAGTCAGCCAAGCTGGCCGTCAGCTCCTTCCCTTCTTTACATAACCCCACCATGCACTCCAACTTTCTAATTTTTCCTCTGCCAAGGCCAGCTCCACTCACAGAGCCCCAGGAGAGGGATTAGAACAGGATTCAGCTGGGCCTTAAACAGATGTGTCTTCACACACTAGCTCCACCTTGTTCCAGCTGTATGATATTGGACAAGTCACCCTATGTGTCTAACTAAGCATTAGGTTCCTCATCTGGAAAAGGAAATTTCTCTTGCATGTACTTCTCAGTGTTGCTAGGAGCCCAGAAAGGGCCTAATACATGGAAATCATTGGCACAGTGTCTGTCACCCAGTAAATGGTAGTGACAATGGTTCAAATGTCCCAGGTACACATTAACTTAAATGCCATAGGGAAAGGTGTCAACCAGGACATATGAAATCATCCAGTCTCATGATAAAGTCACACCTGGACAATGAGGACAGGAGAGGTAGCCAGAGGGGAGAACAGAGAGAGGGATTTTTGGCTACACTTTGCCGCCTGAGTCTGTGATGCAGGGAGTGCTTTTAGGAGGACAAGGGGAGACAGAAACTTGCAGGATCTGCTGGCAGAAAAGTAGACTATCCAATCCAAGAGCAATGGACAATATACAACGAGCTGGTGCAGAGTTCCATAAACCTACAGGCTCAATATGTTTTGTAAATAAAATTTTATTGGAATATAGCCATGTACACTCATTTACAATCAATCTATGGCCACCTTAATGAAACAGCAGCAGAGTTGTATATTCTCAACAAAAACTGTATAGCCATGAAGCCATGTACAGAAGGGGTGATTGGAAAATACAGTGAACGTTTAATTTTTTTTAAAAAGACCATTGCCATTAATCCTCCTCAAAACACTCCCTTTTTATTTGAACACACTCATCCCATCTTTCTTGCCACTTTCTGAAGCACTTTCTGAACATCCTCTTTTTGGAGAATCTTTACAAGTTATGATCAAAAGGCAGCGATTCTGCTGCTGACTTCCATCTAGCAGAAAGGCAGGCTTTCGGAAAGGGACTCCAGTGTGTCCTCAGCTACCATATTCACAGTATCTGGCACCATGCAACTTCTGGCTCTTTCTCTAAGTCCCAGTGACCATGAAAGGTAAATACTTTGGGTGAATTCAGGGATCAGGACAGACACAAGGGCTCAACTAAAGAGACTCATGAAAGAGGACTTTCAGAACTGCTTCACAAAATGACAAGGATGATGGGATAAGTATTTTGAAGTTAAGGAGAATATTTGGGGAAGGGACTAATGGCAATTTCTCTTTTACTGTGTTTTTTAATTTATGCACACCACAATATTTTTCTATGACACTTGGTATTTTAGCTCACCCTTTACAGAAAGTGTGTCAACACCTAAGCCAGAGAGTCAGCTCCTAAGAGCAGAAATCCTCCCACTGCTCTGCAAGGGATGCTTATTGCTGCATTGCCAAGTAGGTGTTCATCTCCGGGGGATCAGTAAGTAAATGTAGACAATGCACCCTGTGAGGTGTGGTTAAAAGCATGAAATGAGATGAATGCACCTACAGCAGCAAAGGTGGTTCTCAACATCACTGGGCTGAGTGAGAGTAAAAAGTGAGAAATAGAAAGATGAGCAGAGATAACACGTTTGAGCATTTACTTTATGCCAGGCTTTTTAAGTATTAATGTAGTAATTCTCTCATTAACCAATTTTACAAAGATGGAAAGATTGGTATCCCATTTTACAGATGAAGAAACGGAGACACCAAGGCCAAGGAATCGCTATGTTAACAAAAGGCAGATTTGGAGTTTTGGTTCAACTGAGACCAGGGCCTGTGTTCTTGACTGTTACACTCTACAGAACACAGTGCAGGTGAAGGCTTCCAGGGTCCCCTATGAGTTCTAAAATTTGCACTTGCTCAGGGCCCTTATACAACGTGCTAGAGTGTTTGCAGATAACCTGCACACATCTGTCTGCATAGATTCAGTTACCTCCAGATTACTTGTAAAACCTGATGCGAATGCTGCCAGTCTTTATACTGTGTTATTCAGGAGTATTGACAGAAGCCTGCACAGGCTCCATTCAGACACAATCATCGTAGGCCAACCATGTCATGCATTCAAGAGACTGAAGGAGAACTATGCTCCAAAGAGGAGGGGAACAGGGGACCACAGGCCTGAGAGCTGGTGGAGGCCACAGCAGGTCACACACCTGCTCATTGCTCTACCCGCATGTATTCAGCATGGGGTTCAATGCTCAATAAATTCAAATTTTGCTTTCTGGACTTTTTCCATAAATTCCCAATCCATGATTACTTGAGTCTAAGGGTGTGGAAACTTCAGATAGGAAAGGCTGACTGTACCTTTCTGTGTACAAACCACATCTGGTATAAAAGGTAAACTGTATGTTATGTGTTATTTTATCGCAATAAAATAAAAGGAAAACACATGTCTACTACAAAGCCACATTATGTATTTAAGGACGTTTATCAAACACAATGGAAGGCTCCCTCCAAGCCAGGAGGATGAGCGAAGTCAGGGGGATTGGGGTAGTAGCAAAATGCAGGCGGATGGTGGTGACCTGCTAAGACCCAAGCAGGATGATGAAGTTCGTTCTGCACACCTGAAAGCCATAATTTTTTCAACTAAAAGACAAGGAAGTCGGGTGTGGTGGCACACATTAGTAATCCCAATATTCAGGGCAGCTGAGGCAGAAGTATCACAAGTTCAAGCCCAACTTGGACAATTTAGCAACTTCATGAAATCCTGTCTCAAAATAAAAAAATAAAAATGGGCTGAGAATGCAGCTCAGTGCCACAGGCTCAAGGTTCAATCCCTAGTACCACCTCTAAGGAAAAAAAAAATCTTAAGAAGAAGTCAGGTATTCCACTATCACACAGGGGTCTGATCCAAGACTGCACAGCACCTCCAGCAGCTTCATGGGGCAGCCTCCTCAGGTCTCAGGCAGCCCAGCCGCTCTGTAGGTGTCCCAGCGGCCGCCGGCAGTGCGAGCCCAGGGCTGGCACCATGGGCTGGCCAGGCACGGTGGGCTGGCTGCCTTATCACACCGGACAGAGCAGACAGCGTGGGGCCTGACACGGGCCCTCCCATGGCCGCAGCAGGGCAGCAGGCTTTTTTTTTCCTCCTGACCATCTTTGAGCTGGAGATCAGACACAGGGAAAGATTAAAACAAATATGAATTTAATCAAGGGATTCTGCTGTCCTGGGGTGGAAACAGGAGCCTGCTGACATAAAGAGAGGCTGGAGCGCTGGGGAGCCAGAGTAGAATCAAAGCCGCTTGCTTACCACTAACCGCTCAGATGATCCATATCATAACAACAAAAAAGAAAAACAATTATTTATTCTTTTTGATGTTGCAGCTCAGCAGCAACTTGCTTTTTGAAGAGAGCAAGGTCAAAACCAAGTTATTGTTTTTGCCTGAAACTTTGACAGGGACTCCGAGTTCTTCCGTGTGACCTACTTAGATGAGAGATGTGGGAAACTTGAAGATGTTCATTTCTTCTGGGCCACGGACTAGGGCCTCCTTTCTTCTCCTTCCCTCCTCCTCCTGGCCATTTCTCTTGCCCCTCTCTCCCCAACCAGGACCTGAATTAGATGTCATGGGGAACACAAAGGCTGCCAAGCCAAAGTTCTGTCTCTTCTAGGGGAGTTAGAAGCCAAGTTCTATAGATGCACTCCTCTGGGGGAGGCTGGAGAAAGGTCACTCTTTCATTCCCTAATCCACTCACCAGACATTCACCGTACAGTATGGATATGGTGCTGCCTTCCTGGGACACAGCCACAAACTCATCAGACTTGGCCCTGTGCCTGGGAGCTTACGGTTCACAGAGAAACACAGGCTGGAATAGCCCTGAGTAAAGCAGGTGCATCAAGGAAGCATGGAGGTTCTAGAGAACACAGGCCTTTGTAACCTAGAGCCAGATACAGGAGCACCTGCTCCATGGAAGTGTCTGTTCAGCTAGGTCTGGCAGATAAGTCAGAACTGGCCGGGGGAGAATAGGGTGTTGGGCAGAGAGAGCAGCATGCACAAAGGCCTAGAGATGAACCCAGTGAGCCCTGTGGGCTGAGGAGTTTATCAAGCACAGGGAAGCATGCCAGGTGCAGTGGCAGATGCCTGTCAATCTCAGCACTCTGGTGGCTGAGGCAGGAGGATTGCCATGAGTTTGAGGCCAGCCTAGGTTACATAGTGAGTTGAAGGTCATCCTGGGCTACACAGTGAGTTAAAGAACAGCCTGGTCTACAGAGCAAGATGTTGAAGAAAGAAAGAAAGAAAGAAAGAAAGAAAGAAAGAAAGAAAGAAAGAAAGAAAGAAAGAAAGAAAGAAAGAGGAAGAGGAAAAGGAAAAGGAAAAGGAAAAGGAAAGGAAAGGAAAGGAAAGGAAAGGAAAGGAAAGGAAAGGAAAGGAAAGGAAAGGAAAGGAAAGGAAAGGAAAAAACAGGGGAGCTTCTGGAACCCAAGAGCTTGGCAGAGACCACCTCCTGCAAGGCCTTGTTAAGCCACCATGAGGAGTTTCAACTTTTTCTTCATAGCATTGGGCAGCCACCATCAAATCCTTTCCTCAGGAATCCCGTGGCCAGGGTAGCTTCAGAAAACCTGCTGGGGCTCACAGGTCTGATGGGAGGGAGGTATGCCTGAAGGTGAGAGGTGACACCACAGGGGACAGAGAGGCATCAGGGGGCTGGAGACAAGGGGAGAGCTTCCAGTGCTTTGATTCTTCCACTAGTTGTTGAAACTGATGACCCCTCATGTTGGGCTCCATTCGAGAGAAAACCAAAATTACCAGAAGATGCGGCTTCCACATTTTCAGAGCAGCCTAGCTCTGAAGCCAACAGGGCCTGGCACTCTGTCTTAGTTCATTTTTATTGCAATTTTTTTAAAAAAAATATGCTTTACAAAGAATAGATGTTATTTGGATCACGATTCTGGCATCTGAAAAGCCCAAGAGCATGATGCCTGCATGAGAGGAGAGATCTATGCCACATCGTAACATGGCAGAGGGCATCACAGGATGAGACAGAGCAACATGCCTGCTTGGACCTCTCCTCCTCTTCTTATAAAGCCACTGATGCCCTCCTAGGAGCCACACTCACACCCTCACCAATCTTAACTCCCTCTCAAGGCCCCATCTCTAAAATACCGCTAACATAACAATTTGAGAATTAAGTTTTTACCACATGAAATTTGGAAGAAAGGATTCAAACCATAACAGGTTCCCCAAAAGCAAATGTAAAACAGGGATGAGTTCAAGCACCTTATTAGAGAAATGGTCCTAGAAAGCCATGATGCGGAGCAGGGAGTGGGAAGGGAGAAAAGGCAGCCGCCACTGGCCCAGTAATGAGCAAGTTACTGCTCCAGGTAAAAGCAGTTCAATTCCATGCAGGTCCTGGGACATGTCCAAGGGGTATCCTGTCTAAGGGATCATAAAGCTGAGGCATTTCTCCACTATTTCCTTGTGATCACCCTAAAAGGCTCTTCCTGATCTCAGATACTTTGAGCTTTTCCTGTGCAGTGTTGGTCACCCTCCTGTACCCCAAAAAAGGACCTTGGATAGTTGCAGTTCTTTTCAGTAAGAAACCAGAAGTCGTTGCTGGAAGAGGCAAAGGCATTAGGAAAGACACCCGCAGTATGTATTCCACACTGAATCACCAAGTTAGGGAAATGTTGATTAATGAATGAATTTTAGCTATTGGGGGGGGGAGAACATTTTCTCTAGATCCCACGGAAATTAATTTCTTCAAAGCCCAGTTCCAACAAAGAACGCCTGAAAGGGCCTGAGAAAAAGCAAGAAATAAACAAAACGTGACCCTCATTCCTACCCTTGCAAAAGCCAGACTGAAGACCAGCGGATTGGCCAAATTACCACTTCCACATGCCTGGTCTAGCTCATAACTTCCAACCCCTGCGCTCCGGAGCCCTGTCCTGAGTCTTCAGAGCCCTGGATGGAACTACCAGCAAATTACCCACCCCAGGGAAGAGCCTTGACCCCTGAAAGATGGGAAGTTGGTGGATACTGACCCAGGTCCTTGCCCTTGGATAAGGTAGAATGAGATACACCTCTCCTCCACCCCACCCCCCAACACACTCCACAGGGGCAGGTACCCAAGCTGTGCACAAGGTGACTAGCTTGATCATGCGTGCCTTTCTGGCTGACTTCCTCCGGCCTGTCCCACTGAGATGCTGTGCTAAAGGCAAGTTGTAGCAGGGCATGAGAACTAACTCCACCAGCGAAGGTCCCAAAGATTGAGGTGGTGGGACTTTTAAGAAGGAAGGCTTAGTAAGAGGTACTAGGCCATGAAACTCCATCCTCAGGAGACATTAATACTGGTCTCCTGGAGTTCTAGTGAGAGCAATCCTGGCCCTGAACTCCTCTGGCTTCATGTCTTGCCTTGTCATGTCTTCTGCATGACTCCCGCTACTACAATGCCATCTGCCATGAGTCCCTCACTAGAGACTAGACTGGGCCACCCAACTTGGCTGATAATGCACTGGGCATTCTTTCCAACTCCTCATTCAGTGATACCACACTGGTATTGTGAGCTCACTGTGAAAATGGGTGAACCTTATAAATATTTTTTTTCAGAGAAGGTTTATCAGCACACCACTAAAAGTCATTTTCCTACTTTTCTTACAAGCATTTACTGATGCCACCTTCCCAATAAATAAACTTACATACAAATCCTTGCTCAGGGTCAGATCCTGGGAAAGCAAAAATTAAGACAGCTTCCTTGCAATCGGAGGCCAAGGGCAGTCATTAACTCAAGAGGATGTTTTCCCAGTGGTCTGGACGGCCCGCCCCTACATACCAGCCTCCTGTCCTCCCAGGCTCCCCCACATACCACATCCTTCTACGTGTGCTCCCAGGTCACACTCCACCACCCTCCCAAGCACCCTTGGTACACGTCTCTCACTTCACCCCACTTAGCATCCTGCCCCATTTTGCTATTGACATCACTCTCATTTTTCTTAGAAAAGATGATAAATTGTTATCATGCTCCCAATTTTTTCCCTCTCCACATCTAGACCTTTTACCATCTGACTTGATCGCACTAAAGAAGCAAGGTTTATGTCCCTGCTCCTTGAATCGGGGCTCTATCTTCTTGCTCTGGCCAAGGGATGAGGCAGAGGAAATGGTATGCACGGTCTGACATCAGGCTTTGCAAGAGCATCACTGTGCTTGCTGTCTGTGACTTTGATGTCACCATGAAGTGAACGTTTCAGGCTAGTCAGCTGGTCCCAAGAGAAGAGAAAAAAGAACAGAACTCCCTCAGCTAACTGTCCCAGACAAGCCCACACTGAGGCACAGCCTCCAGCCAACCAGCAGATGTGACAACAACAGACATTTCCTGCCATGGGCCCTCAGATTCTATGACTGTGACTGGAAAAGGAATCATTCCTGACCCCATGTCCCAGTCCCAGTGTCCATCAGTGTACTCGCATCCTGGCACCCTGACCACAGGTCCTACTTCACAAACAGACACGTGCCTCAGGCCAGCGAGACATAACTCTAGACATTTCTTGGAACCCCCGAGAAGGAAATGCTTCCTTTCCATTGGAGTATGGGGTGACAGCCAGTTGCTGCGGGTAGCCATCTTTCCACTACAAAAGCAGTGACTTTCAGAAAATGGAGCAGTCATGCGCTTGCAAACTAGCACTTCTCCCACAAAAAAAGAAAACAGAGACAGAAAAAGAAAATCCTGATTTGTAGCACTTGCCAATTTCCATGATATAAATACACCCATCATAGCCAATTTCACACTACCAATGATTTAACAAATGGTGCCCAAAATTCCTGAATGTTTTACAGTCAGTTCCAGCACATCCTTGCAATGGATCCCATACTTTTGGAAAGAGAGCCAAAAAATGGAGAGATAGGAAGCATTTTGGCACTACTATTTGAGCCATGCCTGAAATCGATTAAGTCTACTCCTGGACTTATGTGAGCCAATAATTTTTTGTTTGTTTGTTTCTTCTACATCCAGTCTGATTTGGGTTTCTTTCATACACAACTGAAAGAAGACTGAAACACACCCCCATGTTCCTCTGTAATTCTGTGTCTGGAAGAATCATACCACATTATTAAAAATAATTACTGTGACAAAGAAGCCACTTACAGAGAACCAACTAGATACTTTCTTGAAAAGTTATCCCACCATCCTCACATCAACCAAGATAAGCATCACTGTACCCACTGAACAAATGAGCAAAAGGGAGGCAGAGAAAGGCTAAAGGTCATATGCTTGAACCAGAACGAAACCCAGATCTCGCTGACACCAGAACCCATAACTAGCCCCCATCCCATTTTGCTATTGATGGCCTTCCCCTCTGGGGCTCCCTCACCTTAGCCCTGCCTAGAACACTTTGAGAATCATCTCCATCTGGTGATCTCCAGCCCATCTTTTGAGCAGCCAAGTCATTTGTGCAAGGTCGCCAAGACACATAGTAGTAGGACCAGTGTAGAAACTGTAACCTGCCTGTGCCTTGCTTCATCTATCTTGCCAATAGGCTTTGGTCGGTAGCTGATTGGTTGGGTTGGTTTTTTCTGTGTTTTTTTTTTTAAAGTGGCATTGCTGTGCAGGGCCTCACACACGTTAGACAAGGGCCTTTCCCAGTGAGCTATACTCCCAGCCCTACCAATTGCCCTCAAAGAATGGAGTTCGTGCTTCATGTAATTTCTCAGAAAACTCTTCATAAACAGAAAGAGAAAATGTTGCAAACCATTGCTGAAGCATAAGGGTTGTAGAAGCCATGGGCCGTAGGGCAGTATTGAGTCCTGCCCCACACTCAGGCTCTGCAGAGGGAAACAACTCTAGCCTGGGATAATTCTGCTACTTCTAAGTCCTCAAGGTCAACATAGTCTCTTGGAATTTGTTTCTTTCTCCTGACAGCGGGGGGAAAGACCGGTCACCTGTGGATCGTGCCAGTATGTGGAACTCTAGGGAGGACCCCACTTCCAAATACACGGCTTGTTCTCTAAAAGGCCCAGTTCCCATTGGCTGAGTCACCAATCTCTCGGGTACTCAAGCATGACCACTCCTTTCTCCTCCTTTTCCAAGCACACAGGTGCATACACAGGGCTCAATCAGTCACGCAAGCTGGTCACTTTGGAGTTTTTCCCACCCAGACCACATGGATGGAGTTGGAGCAAGGAGTGGTTTCCCAAGGAAAATGGGGAGGTTCTTACCAGAAGAAGTGAGAGAAAATGCTGAATATAAAACAACAAATTCCTATGATGTTCATCTGTACTCTAGACAAGCATCTGAGTCTAGATCACCAGGATTTCTCACCTGGTCCTCTTCATTTTACCCATTCTCTAAACAGCCCAGAATCCTTCAACTTCCCCTCACCAATAAAGAACATACCCCAGTGGTTTCCTGCCCTCCAGCCTATAAAATCCGAAGTCCTAGATCTAAAACTTAAAGTCTTTGTGCTCAGTCCCCAACATGGTTCTCTAGGCTCAGTACCTTCATCTTTCCTTCATTCCTTTGCCTGACATTTCAGCCAACCAAGACTAGCTGCTCTTCTAACACACCCCATACCTGCTCTGCTCCATGCTGTAACTCAGGCTGTGCTCGCCCCTGAAATGCTTACTGGTTCCCATTTCCATCTCTCTCAGTCCTTGGAATCAAGCCCAGCTCTGTGGCCACCACTCCCAGGAAGAATCATGATTGCCTCACCTTCACCAACTCCTCTTCTCCCCTCCACTCAGTCCCACCTCTGACACTCAATCCTCACCGCCTGCTCTCTAGCACTCCCCTTGTTATGGCTTATATCTAGATATCCCCTCAAAACCTCATGGACTCCTAGGTGGGGATTTTCAGAGCTGGCTGGATCTAGGGTGTGTGATTCTGGGATTAAGAGTGTGGGTTCACTGCTTGATTTAGCACAGCCCTGGGTGTGGACAGTGGAAAGGCCCACCCTGGGTGTGGATGGCACCACCCCAAAGGAGGGCAGCCTGGATGAAATAAAAAAGAAAGTGAGTCCTGCTTATTGCTGTTTGCTACCTTTTGCTTGGTACGACAGAGACTTCCTCTTCAGCAGTGTTCCTCTGCCATGCCTCCGTACCTTGGAAACAGTTGACAATGGACTAACACCCCTACAAACCATGAGCTAAATAAACTTTCCTTCTCTAACTTTGGGTGTTGGGTATTTTTTCTCAGCAACGCAGAAAGTAAATAAGATACCCACATGGTACAGGTCACCAAAAACTATGAATGAGAGTGATGGGAACATAACAGCTGCCACTCTACCACCCTAGGTCACCAACTCAGCCTTCATATTAATCTGGATTCTAAGCTGAAAAAAAAATACTCAGACTTCTTTAAATGCAAAGGTAATTGGCTCCATTATCAACATATAAAGAGTGAAAGTAGATATGGCTGGACTCAGAGCATATTCATTCACACACACACACACACACACACACAAACATCAACCTGATTCTCTTGACACAGTGGCCTCATTTCCTCCTACTGTCAAGAGCTTCCTCCATGCAGCTGGAAAAAGTGTCTTCTACTGACTCCAGCTTACACCAGCCTTTAAACTTAGGGCCTCAAAAGCTAGAAGACTATCTTCTGTCACCAAAACACTGAGGATTTGGTGCTCAGGTGTCAGGACCTTCCCAGGTGTCTGAACCAATTGCAGTGGCCTGAGAAATACAACTCCTGGCTTGATAGGCCAATGTCACTCTAACATGTCAGGCCCAGCCCCACGTTTAGAACTTCAGGGACTCCAGGAAAGAACGGTCTGTTGCCAGAAGACAAGAGAGGAAAAAGAGAGTCATGGAGCCCAGCACCCTCACAACAGCCAAGGATGAAGACTAATCCACCTAGCACATTGTCAATCCACTTGTTGCTGCCGGTGATGGCTGGAGAGTCCCAGATGGGACAACCACCTTGACAACCATCACCACTCCCATTTACTGAGCACCGGGCACTTTACACATATTAACATTTCTTCCTCATGATGACCCTGTGAGATCCATACAACTATTAGCTCCATTTTTCAGATGGGAAAAGCAAGGAAAAAGGGAAAGTTGTTTGTCCAAAGTCCCCCTACTAAGCATCTGAGGAGGTAGGATTCAAAGCCCAAGAGTTCAGTCGCAAAGCCAGGGTCTCTCTATGCCCTGTCCACAGGAGAGCTTGCTGGTGCTCATGGACCCTGTACTTGCCATCTGACTCCCCACAAGGTTACAACCTCATATCTGCACAAATTCTCCTTTGTGAAGCAGCACAAAGCCTGGCAACAGCTCCCACCAGGCTATGCTCTCTACTTTGAGGGAGGAATCCAGCCCTCACTACCTTGAGCCTCCCCTCCTCTAGCTAGCCTCCGCCCTTGGAACACTGGGGTCCTCCAACCCCTCAGCATGCCTGGCTCCTTGCTCAGCCTCAGGGAGCAATTGGGGAGACAGTGAAGCAACAGAAGTTTGGGAATGTTGTGGGAGGTAGAGGCTTCAGTTTAAGAACAAAAAGCAAGAGGCAAGGTCAGGACACCTGCTCCCCTAGAAGGGCAGGGAAGGACAGACAGATAGACACATAGAGAGGGGAGAGACAGCCAGAGAGAGAGCAAGGCAGAAAGTAGGAGAAAGGTAAAAAGACCATCCATGTATCTCTCTCTCCTCTCTGAAGCTGAGTGCAAAATTGGGACAGGAGGAGTCTTTTTAAAACAAGCAGATAGCCAGACATAGTGACACACACCTGCAGTCACAGCACTCAGGAGGCTGAAGCAAGTGGATCACCATGAGTTCAAAGTCAGCCTGGGATACGTAAAAAGTTCAAGGCCAACCTGAACTACACTGCAAGACTATGTCTCAAAAAACAAACAAGTAAATGAGACAGGCAAGCTGAAGTTGGCAGCTATGTTTCTTGAGTTCTGATTCACCTCAAGTCTAAGCAGGGTGAAAGGCTCCAGTGGTGATGTAAGCTGAGAATAGACACCTCCCCAGAAAATGCTCTCCACTGGACCCCAACCTGGGCAATAAGTCCAATACTGAGAAGGCCCCAGATCACCTTGTTCTCTCCACCAAGGTTACAGAGGCCAAAGGCTGTAGCCCCTGAGTTCTGGGAGGTGACAAGGTGTGTGGGATAAGGGCTCCAGACCATCCAGCTTTCTCCCTAGGGTCTGAGCTCTCCTCTGACCCCAAGTTACACCCCAGCATGCCTCATGCCTCCAGTGGAGCACAGATGTCTTACTTTGTCCCTAACCTTGCTTAATTCTTTCCCTTTCTGAGACCTCAGGCTCCCAAGTCTACCACACATGTCCCTAGGGTGGAGCCGAAGCTCCTTATTCTCGGGCTCCCTTCATCCTCACCAACCTTCAAGCCAGAGGCGCCCTCATGAAGATGATGCAAAGGCCCTGCCCTGCTCACCTGCTCCTCCCCAGGAAGCCCCGCTCCACTGTCCAGGTTCCCCCTCATGCCCACCTGCCTAGCAGAAATTTGCTGGCCCCTCCCCTTGGAGCCTTGCTAAGTAGCTGACCACCATCCATGTGGACAGGCCTGACACAGGGTGGGATGGGAGGTAGGACAGCAGATGAGAACAGACTGCACATTCTAAGACCGCGGTAGCTCTGATGGGCCTGGCCTTTCGGCTGGTGGTGATCTCCAATCTCGGGTCTCTGGGAGGCTGAGGCAGGAGGATCACACATTCAAGTCCAACCGTCTTTAAAAAATGAAAAGGACTAGGGGTGTAGCTTAGTACAATAGCTCTGGGCTCAATTCCCAGTACAGGGGGAGGGGAACACCTCTGGAAAGCAGACTGGTGGTGCTCTGCCACCCTGGGCACTCCCACATGACAACGCAGACCTCTCCTGTGTGGGGCTGCAATTGCAGGTCACACTGCCCCTCCTGGGCCCCATGAAACGGCCCTGGGAACCTCAGGTACATCTGCTTCCTTCTCTTGGGTAACAGGGAGTTGGCAGCCCTTGAGAACACTTGGGTCCCTTTGGGACAGAGCAACACATCATTGGAAGCCCCCAGCCTGCGCCAAATGTCAGCCACAGCACCTGGCGCCCCACCTCACTCCCGCAAAGCAGAGGCGCCCCTTCCAGAGAAGAACAAGAGGGGCCTCGTCATTAATAGCGCTGGCGGCAAGGTAAAGCTGCCCGCCCGCCCAGCGCACCCTTGCCCATAATTATGCCAGCGCGGCTTTCATCCCCACGCGCACACGCGGAAAGTTTATTGTTGTATTTCGGCCTTTTTCCAGTCTCCTCTGCCTTTCATGCAAGGGGAAGGGTGCCGAGGGGTCACAGCATCCTCCCCCAGAGCCTCTCCCTGCTTCAGTCCTTTTAGAAAAGCACCCAAAGCCATAATTTGTCTTAGAATTTCTTTTGAAACAGCTACAAGAAAGACTAACGACTGCTCTTTTCCCTCTGTTTCTGATTCCAGCCATCCCTTTATCTGGCTTTCATTAGAGCCTCGGCCGCGCCTCTTTTGTGGGAGAGACTTGAGGGAGCCGAGGCAGTTTCCCAGCCGCTGTGATGTTGCTAAAGATTAAAAAGGAGCTTTGAAGCTGCACCAGTTCTCTGCGCGCCTCCTCGGTACAGGACCTCAGAAAGACCCACGCCATCTGGCAAACCTGACATAAAGACAAAATAAAGTGATTGAAACAGTCTCTTCAAAGCCACAATGGCAGATTTGTTGATTTGGGCGTTATCTTTCATGCGAGGCCCTCAGAAGTCGCCAGAACACCTAGGTAATCTCAGGCGGGCCTGACTGGAGTGGATGGAGCCTTCCAGCCCAGGCTCTGAGAGGGGTCTAGCCGCGCCTGGCCTGGCAGGAGTGGAGGGGTGGACTGCAGGCTGCTGCAGGTGGCCTGGACACTCAACAGTTGGATCTAGGGTGGGCTCGACATCAGTTTCAGTGAGGCCTACTCACTCAGGCTCCAGCCTGCCTCTGTCCAGCCTGGGAGGAGCACCTGACCCCAGGCAAGGCGAGGCTGCCCTGAGCAGGAAAGGAGTGGTCAGGATGAAAGGGCTCCCTCACCCTCGATTGCCCTGGACAGCCCCAGCCCACTAGTAATGTTTCATTCTTGAGGCAAGCAAGGCCTGGGTACATGGAAGCCTGCCAGATCCCGCGGTTGCATTTTCTTTGGCAGATTGAGCTCTGGGCCAGAAGAGATCCTGCAGGTACACAGAACCAAAGGCACTTCTAAACCATTTCTTCCTGATACTCATGTTCCCAGAAACAGGCCCTGGACTTGTCCTCCTTCCAAAGGGGTAGGGCTCACCCACTGGGTGGCATGTTCCTTATTCTATTGGGTGGCAGCCTCTGCAGCCCCAGGCCTTGAATCCTGCTGTTGCATGGCCTAGATGGAGAATCTAGAGGCAGTGGCATCAGAGTCAGTACTACAACTAAACAGACCCTCCAGCACTGAGCTCCAGGGCAGAGATTTGGGGGACCCCACCCCATGCCCACTACTGTTAGGACCACAAACCAATCATTCTGCCTTGGTGCCTCAGTTGTCCTCCAGTTGTCAGGTGCTGGGGAGACTCAGGGTTCTGTGAACATTCCCGAAGAGGTCCAGGCGGAGTCAGAGGAAGCAGTCCTCCATTTACCCACCTCACTGCAAATGGCTGTGCTGCTTCTATCTGCAGCACACCCCTGGCTTCAGAGCATGATCTCCAGTCCTTGTTTCTTAAAGTTCCATTGATCCAAACACACAACTTAAAAGGTGCAGGCTCCAGTTCTTCCTCTGACCTCTTTGAATCTGAGATTCTAACTACACTGCACTCTACCCAGTTTTAGTAAAATGATGGATTCACAAAGTCTGACCACGGATCAGACTTTTAGGAATCTACTAACGACCTACTGTGCACTCCCACCCAGAAAATGTGATACCTGCTGGTTCTCAGCCCAGAAGAGTCTTAAAGGGTATTCACACTCACCAGGGATACAATAGGAAATCACCATCTGCTTTCCAAAGAAGGCAGAGAAGGCCGCTGGTCATGGGCTTGGGAGACAGCTTGCCCACCCACACCACTCCTCCCTGTCATTCCTTGCCTACTCTCTCTGGCCAGAGGCAGAACTAGGGTTCCAGCTTCCCCTCCACTCCTTCACCCCCTTCAGAGGACTCACAGAGGGAAACATCTCATCACAGCAGGCCCCCACTGCTCTTCCTTCCTCCCAGAAGCACAGCTGGTCCAGATGTTAGAGTGGGAAGCTCACAACAGATTTCCTGGCATCTTGGCATTGATGTTCCTGAGATTAGCCTTGCATCTGTGCATCCTCCTAAAGAGAGAAGGGAAGCTCATCTCTCTGCAGAGTCGGGGCCATAGACGAACATATGAAGGGTACCTTCTAGATAGATCATCTGCCCCTCCTTTTCTAACCATGCTTCCCTATTTTCACTTTCTGATGAACTCCTCCTACCCAGCCTTTAAAACCCATCTCCAATGTTATGATTTCTGTGAAGCTTTTCTGAGCCTCCCTCTCCCTAAGTTCACATGTCACCTTGGGCTCATCTGGGGTAGCTCTGAAGTTAAATGACAATAATTTTTCAATGAACAGGACACATGTCTGGAAGTCAAAAGAACCTCAGAATAGGTATCAGCTTCCCCAGTTATGAGACCTTGGAGAGGTTCTTTTGCAGCCTTGATCACCAATTTCCTCATCTAAATGTAGAGCAAAAGAAAATGTATCCCCTAGGGGTTGTTGTGAAGATTAAATAAAGCAGTATATATATAAGAACCTAAAATTATATCCAGCACACATGTGGATATGTGTTATATCTAACACACAAAAAGATTCAAGGGATGTGGTCTTTACTCTTTCCTTCACAGAATACAAGCTTCTCAAGGACTGGAACTGATTTTCCATTCATTCATATACTCATTCAGCCATGATCACTGAACTCCTATCAAGGACCAACCCCTGAGTCCAAAGTTTTCTTATGCAGCAAGTCACAATTCAGGCTCCATCCCAAGGCCCACAAACTCCACAGTTGGTCTTCTGTATTTACACAGCTCTAGCACCTGCTTTGTCTGCAGCCCCTACCCTTCCCAGTTGGTTTGACTACAGTGGGTCTTCCAGGTCCAAACAGAAAGCTGCTCAGCCCTGTGATGGTCAGCAGGTCTCTTGCCCGCACCGGGCATCCTCTGAGGACATAGCCTTGTCCAAACACCTTGGGAAGAGAAAGACAAAAAGGAACCAACCTCACACTTAGGAAGTTCCTGATCTGATGAAGGAAGTGTTCAACTCATCCCTAGGGAGTTTTAGCCTGAAGGAAGAGACAGGCACATCATCCTTTGAAAATCTCCAATCTGGTGGAAGAGTCTTATTTTTCTGACTGGGGGAACTCTTAGTCTGAGAACTGAAAGCAGAGTCCCTTCTTCCCTGACACTGCTAACTCCTAGTCCAGACAGAGGAGACACATGGATCTTGACCTAGGCCCAGTCTATCACTGACACGGGTGAGATTCTTTCTGTCACAGGGGATATTCCTCTATCAGAAGCTGTGTGCCCCCACAAATAGCTTGATAGTCAGATAAAATAACAAAATGGGGAAAAGAGCTCAAACAAGGGTCCCTGGCTGTGTAATGTCTCTGTGTTCATGGTCTCGGATATGATACTCCTGGCTCTGAAGAGGCACCAGCCTAATCCCTGGGGCTGGACACAAATGGCATGGAATCCTCCTCCTCACTCGCATCCAGCCAAGTACGCTCCCCAAAGAATCAAGCCAGAGCTGGCCAGAGGCCCCATCACTGGCATCTCGTGCCAGCCTCACCAGGGGAGGCTTTCTCACGATCGAGGACATCTGGGCTGGCTCAACTCCCAGAGGCCACTGACATGAAAAGCGAGGGGCTCGGCGGAAACACCATCTGCACATCATAAAGCCGCTCAGTGGTTCCCAGGAGCTGCCTCCAGCTGCAGCAGCGTTGCCCGGGAAAAGCAGAGGAAGGCACCAAGTGGCCAGGAGGGGGAGGCCAGGGTGAGAACAGCAAGGCAGAGTGGCAAAGTGAGAGCAGGCAGGAGCACTTCCACCTGGCACCCAGCACACCCGGAAAATTAATTCACCTAGTCGGTCTCCCTGCCACGGCCTGAGACAACACTGAGTTCTGTCTGTTCCTAAAAGTGATTTGGAGACAAAGGGCAGTGAGCAGTAGTGAACTGAGTTATGCACTCAGTTCAAGAGCTGTGCTGTGTGAGCTCAAATCCCAGTCTGGTTCCTCCAGTAGGTGGACGAGCTTTGCTCAGCCTCAGTTTTCATGTCTGTACACTGGAGTTAGTGATAATTACACCTATACTTTGCCAGGCTTACTGCAAGAATTAAAAATAATGCTTGCACTGAGCTGTACACTTTATATCTGTGCTTTCGTTACACTTGTTGCATCCGTAAAATAAGAGCTTAGTCCCTGTGGGCTGTCACTATTATCATGGCTGTCATCTTTCCTATCTGGAAGCCACCAGGAAGCCCTTGAAGCAGATATAGCTTAGTGGTTACAGATGTTGAAACGGTTTCATTGGCCCTCCTGCCCAAGGTCCTGCCCCCAGAACCAAGATGATTGGATAAGGAGTAGGAAGTAGCTTGAGGGAAGCTCATCTATTGGTTGTTGAACAGAGCCTGTCAGATTTTTCATGGAGAACTGGAACTGGGATCTGAGCATGTGAACTGATGACCACAACGGGTTATGAAGAAGTAGATGAAGGAGGGAGAGAGGAAAAACAAACAAAAGTGAGATGAGGGAGGTGTAATGTTCCTAAGGAACAGAAAGAGATGAGAGCGGGAGAAACAGGGCATTCCATCCTGTGCATTGGGTTCCTAGAAGAGTTGCCAGCAAACAGGGCTGTACCCCTGAGATGCATCCTGCCAAGCAGCACAAAGACAAATAAACATATACATATACACAAGCGTGCATGCACACACACGCACACACACACACACACACTGCATGCTTATATATATGTACTCCTCTTTGCTTTTTCCATAATTCTCCCACTCACGGCTGGATAACATCCATAATGGTAATTCCCAAGAAACTGAATTGTGGAGTAAGGGTCACAAGCTGAGATAGTGAGCTGAACAGCTCTGGACACTAGAATCAGAAAGAGTGGAGAAGAGGAGATGGCTGCTTATGGGGGGAAGACATGGGTGCACAGAGAGATGCAATGGGAAATTAAATATCTGAATTACAGTGTACGATCCTGAGAACAACCTGTCATCAAAACCTCACCACCTGCCATCGCTCAGGTCTGCTGCCTCTCAGGTTGGCTCTATTCCTGAAGGGTTTGCCCCTTGCTGTTGAGAAGACAGCTGCTAGCTTCTAGACCTCACTGTCCCTTAAGCACAGAAGACAGAAGGAGTTCAATGTCTTGCTTTGGGCTCCACAGAAATATGCCCTGGATCAAGGATTTGAGCACAAGTGGTTTCCTTGGGAAGAAATCACAGGAAATACTGGCAGGAGATTGAAAAAATGAGCTAGAAAAGGAAATGGAGCTCACAAAGGGAATGTTATCGCACCAGATACCTCTGTGGGCACTCAGAGCCTAATCTCACTAGGAGCACAAGGCAGAACGTGCATCTTATGTTCTGCCTCATATTTACCCACCAGTCCCCCTCAGCCATTGTCTGAGGGCTTCTTAAGGGCTGGGACTAGGACTGTTTAAATTCCACACCCTAAGTACTTCACTTGGCCTCCCAGCTGCTGGAGAAGTTGAGGCAGAATGGTAGTAAGTTCAAGGAAAAACCTGGGCAGTATAGCAAGACCCTATATCAAGAAGGAGGAGGAGGAGGAAGAAGTGGGGGAGGAAGAGGAGGAGGGGGAGAAAAAGGAGAACAAGAAGAAGAACAAGAAGAGGAGAGGGGAAGGAGAAAGGAAATGGGAAGGGGAAGGAGAAAATAACAGCAGCAGCAGCTCTCAGAAATAAAGTGAATATATGGTGGTACACCTGTAATCCTAGCACACTGGGAGTCTGACACAAGAGGATTACAGGTTTATTCAGAAACAGGGAATCTTAACAAGACCCTGTCTCAAACAAAGGCTGCTATCTTAGTTACTTTCTCATTGCTGGGACAAAATATCCAACACCCACAAGTTAAAGGAGGAGAGGTTTATTCTGGGTCACAGTTTGTAGAGGTTTCAACCCATAGGCAACTGGCTCTAAAGCAAAGCAGCATGGTGGAGGAGCATCACAGTAGAGGAACAGTTCATGGCTTAACAGGCAGGAAGCAGCAAGGGAGGAAGGTATGCCCACAATGACCTACCAGGATTCACCTCCAACATCACATAGAGACATAAATCCATCAGTGGACTAATCTAGTATCACACACCCATGATCCAGTCACCTCCCAAAAGTGCATGATGAGGGAGTCATCTAGGTATAAGCCATAACAACTGGAGTTGTAGCTCAGTGCAAAAGTCCTAGAAGCAGTCCTCTGCAGGAGGGAGAGAAAGGGAGAAAGACCGAAAGAGGCAGGGTGCGGGGGGGGGGGAGACAGAGAAAGCAGAGAGAGAGGAAATAGGGTGAGTGGATGATGAGCAGCTAGAATAAGACACACAAATGACCACTCCTCAGTCTCAAATTTCCAAGTTAATTAGAAGGCAAAAAGGTTGGGTTGGACTTGTCAAAAGCCCTTCCAGACAAACCCTTTAGATAATACTTCCTTTTGTCTGACCTATGCCAGACAGTGTGCCAGGTTCCAAGGGGGCATAGATGACATGGTGTCATTTGTGCTTTCTGGGAGGAGATAATAATGATTACTATTTCAACTATCATTTAATTCAGTCTGCTACTGAAGTGCCATTGATGATCACACACACAACTATTTTATAAGCTGCTGAGAAAAATAAAAATCTACCAGTTAAATAATGTTATACCATGGGTTGTCAAATTCGTCCTAATTTTAGAGATATGAAATTAAGAGATAATTTTAGACATATAAATTTAGAGATATGCACCAAAGAGGTGCATCCTAGAACTAATGAATCATGGTAATATTTCTGTGGTACTATTTTATAATAGTTTTTACATTGTTTTTAACAGTTTTATAACAGTTTGTTTTATAACAGTTAGTTTTTTTGTTGTTTTTTTAGGCTGAGTCTCACTATGTAGTTGAGGCTGGCCTTGAACTATGGAGCCCATGATGACCTCAAACTCATGGCAATCCTCCTGCTTCCTAACCCTCCTATAAGGCATGTGTCACCATACCCAGCAATAGAGGATTTTCATCCAATTTCCCTACTTGGTACTCACTACAAACTTGCAGGGCCTCATGTCACTGCTTTCTTTATTACATTCTGTGAAACCACACTCAGAAGTTGAAGGACTTGCCAAAGGTCACTAAGCTGCCAAAGTGGGCCTCACCTTCAGGTCTGTCTAGTGGCAGCACGAGGACATCACCAAGTCTCCCTGGTAAACTTCTTTCTCTCTTACTCCTTTTAAAAACAAATACGGACTCCTCCCACCTCTCCATCTCTGTAAGAGGAACGGAGGAGGCCACCTAGCTTCCTGTCCCTCTGCTGCTACCTCCACCTGCTCAGACTTGAGATGTTCCTGCTCCCAGGAACTCTCATCCCTTTTGGGCCTTGCTTTGTGACCACAGGCAGGTGGTGTTGTCACTCACTTGCTGGAAGCTCCCCTCAAGACTTCTGCCATGGTGAATACTTCTCAGAGTCCTTCACACACATCTGATCTGCAAATAGCCAGGGCTTGCCCCTCAGAAGACAGTAAATTAGTGCTGTTTGGTAATGGTTTGCCCAGTAATTTCCTCATGCTTACACCTAAATGGTCATATGCTGAGAACCAGGGAAGCTTTTATGAATGAGCAAAGTGAACAGGGACACAGGGTTCCCAAGTGGTTTAATGCTCTGCTGTTGCCACCTTCTTACTAGTTTTGAACAGATAACTCTTCATTTTCATTTCACACTGCCTCCTACAAATTATGTGGCAGGTCCTGCTGAGAGCTTAAACCATCTGACCATAGGGTTGGTTTCTTTGCCCCCACTCTTAGTGCTCCTGAGATCAGGAGCTACATCTTTGTCTCCTCTGTATGCTGTGGAAACAGGCCATGGAGAATATACTCAGTAAGTAAAAGGAATGTGTGACATGTGAGTGTAACACACACATAGCCAATGTTCTTTCATTTTCAGGTGACAGAAATCCAGTTCAAAATAGCCAAAACTCAAAGGAGGAATTTGTGGACTCAGTGGATTGAAGAGTGTAAGAAGTTGATGAGCTTCTGACTAATGGGATCCAGGACCAGAAACACTGTCATCAGGGTGCTAGCTGTTAGCTGTTTTCTCCATGTTGGCTGTTCTCTGGGAGCAAGAGGCTAAGATTAGGCAAAATATATCTAAAAGATCATGATTCAAGTGGGTTGTGGCAGCAGATGGTGTCAGAGAAGAGGACATGGGATTGGGTTACATAGAGCCTTGTGGATCTAGGAAAAAACTTTGGGCTTCATCTGAGATAGATGGGAAGCCACAGTGATCTGGTCTAAACCATTTGATGCTTTCAAAAGTCACTCTGTCTGTGGTGCTGGTCAGTAATGTGGTGACTCTTCCTCCCCAAGTCAATATCAAAGGTACACAGAGGGAGAGCTATTTCTTTCAATGGATATTTCTGAGAAGACTTTGAGGAAGGGATTTTACTCCAAATGAAAGATGAACAGGCAGGTAGAAGGGAGAAGGCTTCACTTCCCACTCCAAACCTTTTCCACCTGAACAAAGGGAAGTCTTGTTTTTCCAAGTTTTGCCTAGAAAGAGATGCTCATTCATCCATCCCTTTGCTATAAAATTTGTCCTCAGTAGATCTGGCTAAGCCCCAAGAGATCAGAGCTGACCACATCAGCAACTCCAAGTCTAAAGCCCACTGGCTTCTGAAGGGCAAGGTCACAGAGGCAAGAAGGGTAGACAGTAAACTCCCTGGTTACATTCTCTGCACAGAGGGGCACATTCGCCTTCCTGACGAACAGGGTGAGAGTCACCTAAGCCAACCAGAACTGGGTTACTAAGACAGACTCTGTCTTGCCATGGGCAACACTTAACCTCACACACAACATGTGAAGCATGTTGTGTTTTTTTAAGACAGTGTGCCTCTATTCAGCAAGGAATTTGCCTGAAGTCCCAGTCTGTGGAGTGCCAGCAAGGTACCTCAAGGCTCTGCTCATCTCTCGGTAGATAATGGTCTTCATTGTTCCCCTCCTTTTCCCATTGGACTCTCCCAAATAAGGGAGAAACTGACTTGGGGAACCCTTTAGGTTTTGTCTCTATTTGATTGTGTTGTCTACCCATCATTCATTCTCCAACCCTATGGAAACAGCACCATCATTTCTCTTGAGGATCACAATTTAGGCCATATGGGTTAGGTAGCTCTAGGATCCACCCAGGTTCCAAGAGTAAAAAGAAAAATTGTAGTTTAGGTTTAGCTCTGTCCTGAATTCCACTGCCATCATAACCACCCTTCCTAACCCCCATCCCTGCCCTTTTGTGGTGATTGATTCTGGGGAGAACATGCCCTACATAAGTCCAAGGAGGTAACCCCATGACTTTTGATGGCTCACTAGGGAAAGGAACATTCATTTCTCTGATCTGGGCTCTATGGATGTCAGCCTGAAGATTCTTGAGGTCATTAGTGCTTGACTATCAATGGGACTAGTAAAGAAAGAAGCAGAGCTGAGAGAGAAAAAACAAGCCTAAATCTTGCAACAAAATTTGAGCCCCTGGATACAGCCCTGTCTGAAGCTCAGGTCATTAGGGATGAGCTTCTGACTGTCATATGGAGGCAAGCAAAACAAGAAGAACCAGGCACCTTGATTTCTAGTCCAATATTCCCAGCCTGCATTGTGTTCTAGGTGACTATACACACACACACACACACACACACCACTAATCTCTGTGTGGCTTTATAGTGTGCTAAAAGATGGATATTTCAAAAATAAAAACATCTGTTCACAATAGTGTTTTATCTAACTGAATCACAGAGCTGTGGAAAGGTCCCTGGAGGTTGTACCACTGAGTGGTTTTCAAAGACAACTCCTTGCTTTAAATGAAGTCTTAAGCAGAGCTTCTATGTGTAAGAAATCTTGTTAGTGCAAATGTAATTTATCTTTTAAGTTAAAAGTTTTAACATTTACTTTTATAATCAATGAAGACCCAACCCTTAATGTGCTATTTGCTTCCAAGTTATAAAATTTCATTACTTAATACATTTGCCTGTGTGGGAGCTTTTTTTAATCATCTTTTTTAATAGTAAAAAGTACTTTTAAATAAGGTCCCTTGGCTCTTCTCCATCTTCCTTTGGGTTTTTGAGAAACAATAATGGATGTCTGAGTTTGCTGCCTTTGTAAAAGTTCTTTTGGTATCTAACTGTTCTAACTCTACAGAAAGGGTCCCTTCTTCCTGTACAAGGAAATAAAGTCTAGGCATGATTCTTACATCTACATGTACATAAATGAATCCTTCAGGGATCTTGTTGAAAATGTGGATTCCAATTTCACGGTTCTGGGGTGGAGTCTGAGAATCTTCATTTCCAGCAGATGCTACCAAGGCAGCAGTTTCACAAATCACTCTCTGAGTAGCCAGTAGAGAGATATCCTGAATATATTCCTTAGGCTGAGAGAAGAGAACCACTACTAAAATCTAATTTGAGAAACAAATTAGAAGCTACTGTATATATAGTGACATACACCAGAAAGTGGTGAGATTATGAACAATTCAAAACTCCTTGTACTTGGGGATATAGCTCAGAAGCATAAGCACCTGCCTGGCAAGTGCAAGGTCCTGAGTTTGATCCCCCGTTTAAAAAAAAATTCCTTGTGCCTATCTGCGTTTTAGAATTTATCTATACTAAACACGTTCAGTTTAGGCACAAATAGTTCAAAATGAAACAAGAGAAATCTAAAACACACATAAGTTTTTAAGATAAAACTTCTTCAAAGACAATAACAGAAGATCAGACGTTCTTCCCTACAAGCAGTGGCATTTGAAAGCAACAAGTAAGTCCTCTTTCTCTGGTCCTGTAGAGATGGAGTGGGTGAGGCCTAGAGACATGTCCACACTTCCCTGCTGGTTTGGGCAGAGCCAAGACTACGACATTATAGATCTGCACAACACAACGCAAGCCAGAGCCACAGGCTGATAAGAGTTTATCAAGTTCACAGCCATTTTCTATAAAAGGAATTTGATCTTGGGCTTCATCTGCAGAACAGAGCTCCAAGGAGCAATGGTGGAACATGATACGGGGCCTGCAGTCCCATTTCTAAACCACAGACTGCCCAGCACTCCTAGAAAGACTTAGCCATCTCCAGGAGGCCATGCCTTCTGGTCAGTTCTGCTTTACAGAATGAAGCCCATACTCCACTGCCCAGCATTCAAGGCCTCAGCCACCCATCCTCTGCTGTTCCTTCTAGTCATACCCTCCACTTACCCAGCCTCCCCTACTTGGTGTGCAAGCATGTAGGACCCTGATGGCTCCATCCACCTTTCCCAGCCCTGAACAGATCCTTGGAGGGTATGGAGCCTTCCTGCAGCCCCACCCACTCTCCCCATCCTTTCCTCCCTCTGCTGCTCCTCTTCCATCTTCTCTACTGCCATCTTGTCCTCTGCTAACCTGTTTGCCCTGGACATTCCCTGAAGCTTCTTCTCCTCTGTTCCCTCTGCCACCTTTTCCTTGGTGGTCTCAATTGCCCCAGAAGCCACAAAGATATCTCTATGCCAGAGTATTTTCAGACCCTGCCTCTCCTCTGAGGCCCTGAGCCATGCGTTTTGCTCCCTCCTAGCATCTCCTCTTGAGCATCAGCAACCTCCCCTAAATTCTTCCTCCTAAATAGCTTCAGATGGCCCCATTGTACTACCGGGATGCAGCGCCATGCTGGTCCAAGCCACCCCTTTACTCCTCTGGAAACCATACAGGTTCCCAGCTTGTGAACCCTCTGGTCTTTCCTCCAATCAGAAACCACAGCTCTCTTCTTAAATTCAAATGCTACCTTAATAGTGGCCCAAATAAAATCAAACATCTGTGCTGTACCTCCTAAGGCTCTGCCCAGCCTTACAGTAGAGCTATATTACCCCTCACCCACATATATACACACTATCCCCAAGACTGACCTTCACCCTGGTCTGAATGTACCCACCTTTGCATGTATGGATCTCTCAGCCTGTATGGTGGGTGTACTGATGCGCTTCATAGCTCAGTTCTCCAGGGAGGCATCTCTAGGGGGCAGCAGGCACCACCTCTTCTGGAGAATTGCTTTGGAACAAAATGTATCACCTCTGCAGAAGAGGAGCCCAGGCCAGAACACATTGACTGATGAGAGCTAAGAAAAGGCAGTCTTTCCCCTTAACGTAGGACCAGTCCACAGCACACGGTCCATTTCCCCTCTCACCACGCCACCAACACAGGACTGGGCTGCCTACTATGGTCTCCACCCTACCCTTCCCTGTCCCTCTTACTCTCCTGCAGGCTCTTCATACTCACTGCCCTCACTGATCCTCTTCTCTACTGAGGCACCCACTATGTAAGGCATTCAAGCTAATGCTCCCCCTCCTGGTCAAGGGTGGCTATCTTGAGGAAACCTCAGCTGAATCCCTAGGCTGGGTCAGAGCCTGCTTCTAACAGTGCCTTATTGTTTTCCTTCAAAACAATTAGCACAATCGCAATTCAGTAATTAGCAGTGTGATTCCCTGTTTGACATGTGTCTCCCTCACTAGGCTTGAACTCCGTGAGGGCAGGATTATGCGTGTTACTCCCACCATCTTTCCAGAACTTAGTGTGCGGCAATAAATCCTGGATGAAAGCAGGTAGAACAGGAGGAGGGAGGAAGGAAGGGAGGAAGAAAGGTGGGGGGAAGATCCTAATGTTGCCCTTTTCTTATTTAATCAAGGGTTTGGGGTTTACCCATGTGCTGGCCAGGATCTGAGTCCCAGGGGCTTTCTGGGTTGGCAGCAATGAGTACCATGATCAGGACTCGCTCTCTGGCAAGCAGCTCTGACACCATGCAGTGGAGGTGACACTAGTTCCCCAAGTAGACAACTGCCAGCTTTTGCCTCTCCTTTGCTTGCTCAGATGTAGGCAGCTGGGACTGCTGGCCAGTGACCCTGAGCAACCAGGGAAGCTGCCCTGTCAACAATTTGTCACAACAAATCACCTCAGGCCACTGAATCTCCAAAGAGCTACAAATGAACCAGTCTCGACCCCTGCCCTTCGGGGCCTTGCTCAGCACGCACAACAGACTGGCATCAGGAAGGCCACCCCTGCCTCGGCTGCCAAGCTGGGGCACCTGCTGCAGCTGTGCAGGGCCTGGGCTTGGCAAATGTCATCTCCATAGCCAGCAGGACAGCACTTCCCTGCCCCAATCTGCTCTGCTCCTTTGCACTCAACCTTCAACTGAGCCAGGCACCTTTTCATGAAGCACTTTTGCTCACTCTTCCACCAAGTACACACTCAAAGGAGAACAGAGAACACTGAGATTAAGACAGAATAAGCCAAAGGAAGAAGAGGCAGGTGCAGTGGTACATGCTTATAATTCCAGCTACCTGGGAGGCTGAGGTAGGTAGATTGCAAATTCAAGCTCAGCCCAGGCAACTAAGCCAGACACTGTCTCAAAACAGAATGAAATATTAGAAGGGCTAAGAATATGACTCAGTGATAGAGCATTTGCCCAGCCTGCATGTAGATCTGAGTTCAGTCTCAGGTACCACAGACACATTCACTCACACACACACAAAGGTGAGAAGTAAGGAACTCAGGAACTCTTGGGAGTTTCTGACTGGCCCCCAGGAAGGGGCTAAAAGGAGCAAAGTGGGCAGAGGTGAGAGCCCCTGATATCTGGCTCACAGCAAGCCTCTTTCATTTTTGGCTGTAGAGAGATATCTATAAAAGGCCACCAATGGGTCTCCCAGAACCAGGCCATTGGGCTGGCCCCATCTCCTACCCACCACAGAAAGCCACCTCTCCCTGAGGGCCAGGTGGCCAGGACATGTGCATTGGCCAGAGTGCCCCCCAACAGGAGCATCAAGGCCCAGCACAGAAAATCACCACACACAGCAGGACAGTGGGTCTGCGAGGGCCTGAGCATGCCCTGCCCTGGGCTAGGCAATGTCTCTCTGGAGCCACCAGCTGCGGAGGGACCACTGGCGAGAGATGGGCAAGGATTTCCTTGGGATGCCACACCCCCCAGTGGCCAGCCTTCCACGGTACCTCTCCTCTTCCAAAGGCCCTCCTGGACCAACATGGTCATCTCCTGTCCCTGCCAGAAAGGACCCTAGGAGGACCAACAGGGAGGAGCCATCATCACAATACTGTGATGGGTTATTCATCCATTCAACTCACAAATACTTGTGGAGGACCTGCACTGAGCCCAACTCTGTGCTAGGGCTGGAGACACATCCATGAGGGAGACAGGGCCAGGCCTTGTCCTTGAGGTGCTAAGAGTCTATGGGGGAAGGATGAGAAACACACACACAGAGGTGACATGATGTCAGCAGCTCTAAGTGCCATGGAGAAGACCCCAGCAGCATGGGATGGGGAGGCAGAAGACCAGTGCCGAGGTGATCACAATGTAGCCCCAGGTGATGTGAGGGCAGGAGCTGCGAGGAGAGTGTTTCAGACACAGGAAAGACAAAGGCCAAGGTCCCAGGGCTGCCTGATGTGTCTAAAGCAAAAGAGGGGACCAGAGGGGCTGGGCAACAGCCACAGTGGGTAGAGAGGTAACAGGGGTCAAATCCCAGCCTAAAGCTAAGGCATAGATTTGGCTTTGACTCTACATGAGTTTCAGAGGAATGAGACACCTTCAAGCAGGGAAGTGATATTACCTGAATTATGATTTTAAAGAATCACAAATATTTAGGAATTAATATTAGCAGTGATATTTATTGAACACTTACTACACATCAAGCTTTACGACCTCATTATCTTCTTTCATTGACAGAAATCCTATTGCTACAGCAGGCTTGATTTCCTCACCCTTATCTGGAGGAAAGCACAAAGGTTTGGAATAGGGGAGCCCTCAGAGGCCAGGTCCAGGGCTACAGAGCTGGTAAGAGTGAAGCTGGAACTTGAGTCAGCTTTGTCCCTCTCCAGATCTTCAAAGTTTCCCTGGCCTGGGTCTCAACCCTAGGTCCCACCAACCATCTAAGAAACAAATGCTATTCAGTCCTGTCACAGCCATAGTGTCTTCAAAACCCCCATTAAAGGGGACCTGCAGTCAATTCTAGCTGGATGGTCTTGCAAAGGTCACCACTCTTATGCACCCAGTCTGCTCTCTGCAAGGACATGTGTGTTGTCTTCCTGGAGCTGCACCAAAGACACTGAGCACAGGATCCGGGCTGGAGGCAGGTACTCCATAAAGAAATATTTATTAGTCATTCATCCCCAAAACCCAAAACCTGAGGGTTGTGTGCCAGGGATCTGGTGAAATATGTCAGGTCAGGTCACTCAACGAAGAAAAAGCAACCCTCTGTCTCCACAATGGAGCTCTGCATCAAGCAGGCTGCAAGGGAAGTTAAAGGTCCTCAGATGAGGGTAGATGCAGGGTAGGACTAACCAAAGTACAGAGCTAGCGCCATCCTCCCCCCAGGATCATCCTTCTCTTCTTCAGTCAGTGAGTTTTCAGGACCACAGCAGGCTCTGGATCCTGCTGCAGGCAATTTATTGCTGTGGAGAAGCCTCCTCTTCAATCCCAGGTCAGAATCACCTCCCTATCCAGGTATCACAAACCTGAAGTTCTGCCACTGCAGAATGATTTCACCAAGTGGGGTAGTCATCTCTTCCTTCCATGATCTCTTTGTCTAGGTAACTCTATGGAACACAAACCAAAAAAAAAAAATAGCAATCAAAAATGATTTCCACTCCCCAAGGTATGTTCTGACCTTTTTCAATGCATGAATATGCATGTATGATTGTATGCATCCTCTTCTGGACTTTGTTTTAATTTAACTGTATTCCATGCATGCAGGAAGGGAGTTGATTTGGCTCTTTCCAAATAGTAGTGTGGCACAGGGGTTAGAAGGTGAGATTGGGAGGCAGGAAAACAGATTCAAATCCCAGGAAGATGAGCTATGTGACTTTGCACCTGACTTCTCCAGGTCTGTATCCACCTGTGGGATGAGGAAAACAGTGCTCCTCCCACTAAGACAGAATCAGAATGGAGAAGATAATGTGTGCAATGCTTTGGCAGAGCACTTTCGCAACCATGGCTGGTGTGATGTCACTTAGTCCCTACTGAGATCCACAGCCGATGCAGTTTCCCAGTTGGGCATGATGTTAGTTTAAGCTTTCAGCTATTATGCAACAAGTTATCCCAAGCCTTAACGGCTTTAGTAAATGCACATTCATCACCTCCCAGTTCCTGTGAGTCAGGAGCCTGTGTGCTGCTGAGATAGGTCTTCTGCTTCTGGGCCTCTCAAGAGGCTAGAATAAGGATGTTGGCCAGGGCTGTGGACTCACCTGCACACCCCTCTGCGGACAGACTTGCTTTGCACCTCAGGTGGTGGTCCTCCAGGGCTGATAATAGTCCTGGGAGCCTCAGGAATCGCTGGAGGTTAGCTGGAGGCCAGCCTTGGGTTTACGCTACATGGCCTCTCTAACATGGCAACTTCCCTCATCAAAAGGTGCAAACAAGAAGGCAGTGGAGAGAACTGGCTAGCAAGACCCAAGTTGCGATCTTATGTAACCTCATCATAGAAATGACAGCCATGATGTTATTAACCTAATCACCTCTGCTGCATCCTATTATAGAAGCAAATCACATTCAATGAGGAGGAGCATGCATGACAGGAAGCAGGACTCTGAGGTCACTGTAGAGTGCAATTTCAACTAACATTTTTCTGGCACCTTCTGTGGCAGGCATAGGACTAGTGCTACAAATTCCAAAGGACATGAATTGGAGTTGCTACCTTCTGGGCATTTTTTCTGAGAGATGTTTTCTTATTACTCTTTTCACTGCTGTGAACACTCTGTGACCTATTAGGCTTGCTCTCAAGGCAGGAAGTTACTAAGCCCATAGCATAAATGAGGTAAGAAGATCATTTTCCTCTGTCACAGGGTGGCAGGGGAGGGAGAGGGAGAAGTATCTCTGAGGACGTTTGAAAAGTAGTCTTCACTGTGCTTCATGTTGTAGTCACCAAGGAGAATAGGACCAGATTCTCTCCTTGGGCAGCACGCAGAGGGATAGGGGAAGATGGGCATATACACAAAGTCCAGCCTGGAGTGAATCATGCCACGGTGCAAGCCTGCCCACAGAGGGAGTAGGCATGCCAGTTCTCAAAGCAAAAGGAGGTACAGTTGAGAGCTGAGAAAGAGGTCCTTATGACTTGATTTCAGAGCAGCAAAGGTTCACTTCCCCAATGTATCTTCTCTTCCCCTGACCTCTACCTCCTGGATGCCAAAGAAGCTTATTACAAGTAGGCAATAGACACAAATGTAGCTTTTGTAAAAACAACTGCTCTCACAAGAGGAAGCTCTTCTTCCCTGGCTAACCATAGGGGCCTTGTAGGAACTGCCATTCATAGTCCCTACTCCTCCCAGCCACAGGGCTGGACTTAGTACCCAAGCTGAACCCCTCTCCCCCATAAAACATGTGTTCCAAGTGAGCCAATCAGGTTCCTTCCCTGAGGCTTTTCTAAGCTGATAAGAAAGAGAATTTTTCCCTGAATGGTCAGGACAGTATAAAAGTTCTAAGACAACTAGTAGCTATTTTTCCAGTCACATGGGGGAGGGGTTGTTGGTCTGCTTTCCATTACTGTGATAAAATACCTGAGACAATAAATTTATAAGGAAGAATGGTTTGTTTTGGCTCACAGTTTAGAGGTTTAAATCCATGGTCACTCAGCCCCATCACCTTGGGCCTGTGGTGAGGTATGACACCATGATAGGAAATGCATGCTCACTTCATGGCAGCCAGGAAGCTACAAGAGAGAGGAAGAGGTCTGAATTCCTATTCTCACTTTAAAGGAAAGCCCATAACAACCTAAGTTGCTTCCATTAGGCCCAACCTTCTAAAGTTTCTGTCACCTCCCAAAGGGCCATCAGCTGGGCACATGAGGCCCAGAGGGACACTGAAAACCCAAAATATCACAAAAATATACCCAGAGACAAAAGGGAGAGAGGGAGAGAGAATAGCATCAAATTCTTTGTTCTCATCTTCCCTCAGGCAAGCTTTATTCCTGCCCTTTCCAGACATGTAAATGAATAAATCTTTTCTTTTTAACATGTAATAATTCAAATTAGGTTTCTATCATTTGCCAACAATAGGGTCCTAAATTATAAGCCTACCATTACATCACTGAGTTCAATGTAAAGCTACAAATCTTTCTGTTCTTATTAAGCTATAAATGAGTGGTATTAGATCTTTTTGTAAGAGAAGGTTATAATTATGAGCTTATTTGAAAATATACTAGGCACTATAGGGTTCAAAGTACAGATATTCAAAAGAGCCTTTACCATGTTCATATGTTGAAAGGACTTCTGATTGCAACCCAGAAAACCTGGATTTGAATCCTTAGCACTAACTAGCAACCTACTTCACTTCTCTGGACACGCATTTCCCCTTACATAAAAAGTGAGTAAGAATATTCCTGCCTTCCCTATTCCACAAGGTTGTCATATTGAACAATAGTGACATCCTTTTGTTTCCCTGTAAGTGACATCCCTGTATATGCTGCAGCAAGCACATCTTAATACAGTAGTTGTGGTTAAATATCAATGAGCAAAAATGTGAATAACTCATTGCTCCACATGGACTCCAAATCTGAAGATAAGAATAAATGAGGACTTAACACAAGGTTGCAAAGTGGACATCAATCTACATGGTAGCAGAGTTAGCCTGAACACTCATCTGTCATAAATTCAAGAACTACCTACATTTTTATCTCTTTGTTTTTAATTTAATTTTAGCTAACTTAATTTCTTAATTTTATCTTTTTCTTCCTTTTTGAAAAGCTCATGCACATTATTTTTTTCAAACAATAGAGAGGCATAAAAATAAAATAATTCATTTCTCCTCCAGTTCTAGTCCCCCAAGATGACCACAGCTAACCAGTTCTTCTGTGTCTATTCACATCTTTGTCACACAGATGTCCACACTTACTTTCACAAATGGATCTTACTAAACAACTAAACACTGCTTGGCACACGTGGTCCTTGTTGCTTTTAATTAAGATCTTGGTGGCCTTAACATTACATAAGGTTTCTGTAAATTTGGTTTGTTGGTTTTGCAGTGGGGGGTGGATTTGAACTCAGGTCTTTGCACTTAACTATATTTTTGCATTTTTTTATTGAGACAGGTTCTCACTCAATTGCTAAGTTGCCCAGGCTAAGCTTTGAACTTTCTTCCCTCTTGCCTCGACCTCCAAGAGTGCTGAAATTACAAGTGTGCATCACCACACCCAGCTTGTTTTTAATTTAGATTCCTTCAAGATAGTTATGCTAGATCTGGCATCTAGTAAGGGGCTCAATTAATATTGTTAAGGAGAAGAAAGAGAAGCAAGGGAAAGTAGAAGGAATGGAAAAATCAGGGAAGGGGGAAGGGTAGAAAAAGGGAAGAAAATGGAAAAGAGAAGGCAAAAGAAAGAGAATAGAGGGAAGAAAAAGAAGAAGAAAGGAAGAGAACGAGGAAGAAAGAGGAAGCAAGCAAGCAAGCAAAGGGAAAAACAAGAAGAAAGTGAGGGAAGGTCAAAAAAGAACGTTTCAGAACGATAGGCCCCGCCCCTAGACCCGGCCCCATCCTCGGCCCGAAGGCTGTAGTGCCACCTCCAGGCGCCAGGGGCCGCCACACGCAGACGCCGTCACCTCGAGCGCGCCGTAGCCCCTCTCTCCCGCCCATGCGCCAGCCGCTCTCCTTTCGTCGCTTGCCTTCGCTGCCGCCGCCGCTGCCGGGCTTCGGCAGCGTCTAGTGCGCGTGTTCTTGTAAGGGGCCTCGCGCCGCAGGGCGCGCGCCGTACTCCTGCCTCGCGGTGCTGGGTCTCGCGGGCCCCGCTCCCGCCCTCCTCTCGCCTGGCCCGGACCGGAAGCGGCGCCGCACGGCCTGGGCCTGGCGCGGGGGGCGGGCACCGGGGCCCGGTCGGATATGGGCAAGAAGCACAAGAAGCATAAGTCGGACAGACACCTGTACGAGGGTGAGGAGCGCGCGGTAGAGCTGCGCGGCGTCAGGTCTCGAAGTGAGCCTCACCCCGGTCGGGCTGTCCCCTCTCGCCGCGGGCCCTGACCGGAGCAGGGGAGCGGCCCGCCCGACGCCACTCAGAGCCCCGGCGGGCGGCGTTCGAACCCGGGTCCCCAGCCGCTGCGGGTGTCCTGAGTGGGGTCGGGAGCCCGCCCGGGGCGGCCAGGCGTCTGTCACTCAACACGTGCCCGCGGCCGACTGTACCTGGCTTGTCGGCAGTGCCGGCGGATCCCTCCTGTAACCCGGGCGCCCCTTTTTTTGTTCCAGACTATGTGGAGAAGCCTTTGAAGTTGGTCCTGAAAGTGGGAGGGAACGAGGTCACCGAGTTGTCCACAGGTAGCTCGGGACACGACTCGAGTCTCTTCGAAGACAAAAACGATCATGACAAACACAAAGATAGAAAGCGGAAAAAGAGGAAGAAAGGAGAGAAGCAGGTGCCTGGGGAGGAAAAGGGGAGAAAACGCAGACGAGTCAAGGTAAAGGTGGTTGCATGGCTTAGCCATTTGCTACTAAGCTAACTTTATCTTGTTTGTGCCCAGTGTGACACAAAAAGCCGGGAAAAATCTGGCTTGCTTTAAGGAGTAACAGGACAATAGAAACAAGAATTCACCTGTGAGTTTCAGTAAGTCTTTACCTCATTATACCGTTAAGGCAGTTGTGATTACACATCAGTCGATTGAGCAGCTAGATCCTGGTTTTCAGGAGCTCTTCCAAAGAATACTTAACTATCCAGAAAGATAAGTCATGCTCAGTGTTAAAGGTTTGTCAAAAATAGTCATTTCAAATCAGTGGCATTCAAATGTTTCCCTGAAATAAGTATAATGCCAAATGTATATTGAATAACTCATCTTTTAAAACAAAATTTGAATCTGTTAAAAAGAAAATATTAGAGACTGCAATAACACCAGAAATAAAAATTAAGAATTTTCTTAACCATTTGCATTTGATAGAAAAGAATTAAATAGCCGACTAATTTGCAAGCTAACCAAAATAGTAATACACATTCCTTCCAAAGGTGATTACATACATAATCTGGAATTATCTTAGGAATCTATATCTCCCAAATTTAACCTGTCACTAAGTGTCTTACTGAGCCCTCTTGAAGGTAAATCTTTCCATAGGTTAGTTTAAAAAGTTTTCTTTTATTAAGTTACATAGGTATTCTACTCCATATCAGTTGCTTTCTGTCCCAGTTTTTATTGCCTTTGGCTAAACTGACAACATAAACAAATATCCCTTTCCTTTCTTAAATTATTAAAGTATGTGTGCATTTTCTTCAGATGATACAGAAGCACATAAAACTTTTTTTAAAAACTTTTCTTCACCCTAATTCTTAATATAGTCTCTGTGGTTTTTTTAAAATTGTTATTAGTAGTGAGTTATTCATGAATGTTATTTTTAAAATCAAGGGTACAATCTCCTACCATGTTATGGAGTTTTACTTCCTAAACTTTTTAGTTCTTCTCTTTGGATATTTGTCTCCATTTCTAAATGTAGGTTTATAGTATTGTTTAATGATTTATTGACTTATACAGTATTTTGTTCTGACAGCGTTACAGAAGAATTTAAGTTAGCATTCTTCTCTCCACACTCCCACTTTCCCCCACATCATTCTCACAGTATAGGTGCTTCACAATTAACTTGTTAAATCAATGTTTGGAGATTATTTTATTGTTCATTAGTGACAAGTACAACATACAAATACAGATCTGATCTTGACTGCCGAGTTAATTGCTTTTATTTGATTTATTGCTTACTTATTCTTCCCAAACTGCCATGTTTGAAAAACTCACCTGACTTCGTTTTTTTAGATGGCTTCCCCCATTTGTTTGTTTGTTTGTTCTGAGCCATCATTATGTTGCCTCTCTCTCTTGCCCTGGGCCTTCTGGGAATCCCTTTGCTTAGTTCCTGGATCCCATATCTTCTTCATTTACTCTCTTATTCTCGTGGTATTGGCTATAGAAACTTCCTAAGAAAGCATGCATAAGTAGGTTTTTATAAATTCTTACCTCTTTGAAAATCTTCATTCTACCCTTATGTAGATTCATTACATAGGCTAATGGTGAGAATCAGTATGGAATTTTAGGTTACAGGTTATTTTCTTCCAAAACTTTGAAGGTGTTGCTCTGTTGTCTTCTGTCTTCCCTTTGTTTGCCTTTTTTTTTTTTTGCCATGATATTGCTTTATTTTTTTTTAATCATAAAGAGAATAAACAAACAAAATAAAACAGAATAAAACCAATCAAAACAAAACCATGAAAGTGATATAGGACTTCAAAATAAGATAATAAGAAATGGACAGTAGCTACCATATTGCCTCTTGTTATCTTCTCAAAATAGCTACCCATACCATCAGACATAATAAAACCAAACAAAACAGGCTGGGGATTTAGCTCAGGGGCATAAGTGCCTGACTGGTAAGCGTAAGATCATGAGTTCCAATGCCTGGTACAAAAACCAAACAAAACAGAACAGAGTAAAACCAATCAAAACAAAACAATGAAAGTGATACAGAACTTCAAAATAAGATAATAAGAAAACAATGAATACCATAATATATCTTACCTTTGAAATACCTGTCCATGCCATCAGATATAATAAAATCAAACAAAACAAAACAAAATAATACAGGACTTTAAAACAAGATAATAGAGAATTAACAATAACTACCTATTTCAGAAGAAAATCACCCATAGTTATTATATTGCATATTGTTATCCGCTAAATAGATATTTAAACTATTGGCTTTTGGCCTGTAAAGTCAGTCAAACAATATAGGCATGGGCTGGGGATTTAGCTCAGTGGCATAAGTGCCTGCCTGGCAAGCACAAGGTTGTGAGTTCAGTCCCCAAAAATCAATACAGGCATTAAGGTTTTTTGTTTGTTTGTTTGTTTGTTTGTTTGTTTAGTGGCTACCATCTCAGTCTGTATTTTTCCAAATCTGCAGATTTCTTGGGGTGGGGTGGGGCTCTGCACTTATGTCTCACCCCATGCACCAGCTGGCTCACAGGAAGGGGTTGGCAGGTTCCCCCCAGTTTGCTATTTAAAAGTCTCAGTCCTGGGGATTGCATCCAAGATGTACACTGAGCTATATCCCAAGCCTCTTTTTTATTTTTTGAGAGAGAGTCTCACTAAGTTAAGTTGCCCAAGCTGGGCTCAAACTCAGCCTCCTAGAGTACTGGGACTATGGGCATGTACCACCACTCCTGGCTTTTCTTAGAAATTTTAGGATCTTCCCCTTTTCTTTTGGGTCCTCTATCTGACAGTTGATACTGGTTCCTTCAGTTTTGAAGTGTTTGCTAGAAATATTTCTATAATACATATTTCTGTTTTCTCTTTTCTGGAACTCCTGCCATTTAGATGTTAGACTCCTGGGCTGATTCTCTAGTTTTCTTACATTTTCTTTCCTGTATTTCCTCTAAATTCTTCAGTTTATTTGCTTGCTCTTTCATGTTAAAAGTATCTGTTAGTTGTCTCTCTGTCTTTAAACATGCATCATCAAAGAACTGATTAACAGCTTTGTGCTGTACCTTACAGATATTTTCTTTGGGTGTCTTGAGTTTTTCCAGAGAAAATTCCTCTCTTCATAGGAGACTTTTACCTCGGCACCAGTATTCTGGAGTCAATCAAGCAAAGCATTCCGAAGATCTTACATTTAATTCCATGCTTTCAGTCCCACAAGTCACCCCACTTTTGACATCTCAAAATCTGGCAAATCTGACTCCTCTTGTGTCCAAGTTCTGAGTTTTTCCAGGGTTCTAGGATTTTTCCTAGGCTTCCCCCTCATGGAGTGTAGGCAGTTTCTTGCTCTCTTCCGCATTCTTCATCTGCCTTCCATTTCCCAAGTGTTGACATCTTTTATTCACTGTTCTCTCTTCTGTCCTCTTTTTGCAGTACTATAATTAAACCTAGGACCTCACACTGAGCTACATCAGCCTTTTTTATTTTTTGAGACAGCATCTTGCTAAATCACAAAATTGCCTGGCATGAACTTGAACTTGCAGTCCTCTTGCCTCTACCTCCCAGAATGCTGGGACTTACAAGCATGACCTCCATACTTCACTTTTCTGTCCTTTTTGTTCCTGTCATCATATTGTTTAACTAGAATTAACAACTTTTATCCACTTTTGATTTTAATTCTGGCCGCAACTTCCATACATATCACTATTAATAAATGTACCATACTTTACTTAGCACTACTTTTTCTTCTAAATAGTGCTGTAGTGTGCCTACTACACACTTTTGTTATGTTTTTATGAGGATGTTTTCCAGACAGATTCCTTAATGTCTTCTGTGTTCCAGCCACTCTGCACTTTCTTAACGTGTTTCTGATTGTTAGCCACCTTTATACTTAGATGCTAAATTAGATGCATTAATATCCACAGTTTTATCGGTTTATAATATCCTATGGAGTAAGTCAGGTAAGTACATGAGAAATGAAGTGAATTTGCCCAAAGTCCCAGTTTGCCAAGACTGAAGACTAGGAACAGTGGGACATTTCTAGATTCTAGGGTGTCATTGGTTCTGCAGAAGCTATTTGGATTGTCTCTTTTTTTTCTTGGCCACATTGGGCATGGGAGAGGAGTTCTTTCTACTTCTGTTAGGATGCCTTTTTGAGTTATGTACTGGATCTCCAAGGATTTTGGAAGCCATTGCTCAAGTCAGCTATGTGACACCCTTTGGCTTAGGAGGGTCTGGAGGGTGTGTGGTTCCAAGGGACTAATGACCCTTCTTTCAGTTCCTTGCAATAAGATGGAAAAAGGCCTTAAGAAAAAGATAAAGGATATTTATAAAAGGCATATAAAAATAAATTTATAAAAAGATAGATCATGTTTATAAAAGGCATACATGACTCTTGCTGTGTTTCATCAGCCAGGACCTACTTATATGGTCACCTTAGCTGAAGGGAGACTGGGAAATGTTGTTTAATTGCAGAGAGTAGTGATATGTGAGTGTTTTAGCATGGTATACTGTTACTTTCCTAAGCAATCCCTGTTACTTGGGAAAAGACAAAATTGTTCAAGGGAAATATGCAAATGTAAAACCCAATAACTTTTCAAAAGTGGCTTATATAACTGATCGTCTTCATAGAAAGGTTCTGACTAAATTTACAATGGCCCACTAAGTATAGTAGTATCAGTAGTATTTCTTTCAGCAGAATAGTAGTGTTTAATGCTAACTAAAACATTCTGCCTTGCTTTAACCAGAATGTAACCTAGATAGTGTACCTTTGAAAATGTGCTAAAGTTTATTTTCTCTGAAATATTTGGTTGCTGAGCAGTTGGCAGAGACTTTGATTGTTGGATTCCTTTTTTTTTTTTCGTTCCAGGGATTGAACTCATGACCACGCTTGCAAGGCAGATGCTTATGCCACTGAGCTAAATCCCAGCCTGTTGAATTAATTCTTACTGTGTATTACTATGTTTTCCTTACGATTCAGCCTTGCATTTTCAATTCATATTTTCATAGTATACAAAATGTAAAATAACAGTTCATGAAAAAGCTCATACCATTTGATTAAGTAATATATGCACAGGAGCATAATTTAATAAAACAGATTTAGTGGATAAAATTGCATGTAAGTTGATAAAACAATGATTTTATAAAAATTACAAATATTTATAAAATCATTTTATGTAAAATCATATCTATTGTGATTACTAAAAACCTACATTTTACAAATAGTAACTGCTAGTATTAAGTTCATACTGTATTACTGGTCTCTGTGCTGAGTGCATTCTGTATGTTATTTTACTCTTTAGTAATCCTGTGAAATCCAAAAAAAGAAAAATGCTGGGGATTTAGCTCAGTGGCATAAGTGCCTGCATGGCAAACATGAGGTCATGAGTTTGATCCCCAATACCAAAAAAAAAAAAAAAAATTCGTATGAAATTGGTATAATTTTATTTTTTTTATTTCTTCTTTTGTAGTACAATGTGCACAGCGTAAAATTCAACACCTTAACCATTTTTAAGTATACAATTCAGTATTAGGTTGTACAGCCAATTTCTAGAATGTTTTTATAACCATTAAACAATTCCCTATTTCCTTTTTCCCCTTTCCCTAGCAAATACCATTCTTCTTTATTCCTATGAGTTTGAGTCTTCTAGATACCTCATGTAAGTGGAATCAGACAGCATTGGTCTTACTATGATTGGCTTATCTTACTTAGCATAGTATCTTCAGGGTTCATCTATGTTATGGTATATGTTAGAATTTCCTTTAAGGCTGAATGATAATCCATTGTGTAGATGTACTACATTTTGTTTTTCTGTTCATCAGTTGATGAACACTTAGTTTCCTTTTATCACCTATTAAGAATAATGCTGCTATGAGCATGGGTTGTACAGTAATCTCTTTGAAACTGCTTATATTTTATAGACTCTGACTAAGGGCAAATGAATAGTGTTGCTTCCCAGGCAGAAGGGCAGTTTATTCACTTGATCAGATACCCGTTATCTAGCCAGACTACACTAGACTTGAATGATGAAGATATATCAGGTAGATGAGTAAAATTCTACAGCTTAGCGTTGAGCTGGGGAATTAGATTCAAAAGGGCAATAAACTTCATGGCCTGGTAAATCTTAATAGAAGTTTGGATAAAGTGTTCGTGGAGTCCAGAGGAAAGTGTTTTTCATTCTGTATTGGAAAGCTAGGAGAAAATCTTTTTATTTATTTTTTTATATATATATATATATATATATATATATATATATATATATATATTTGGGAGAGGATCAGCCTAGGGCCAAAAATGAGGCCTATCTGCAAAGCAGTGAAAATGACTTTTCATTGGATTCTAAAATTATCAAATTGATTTGAACGTTGGAAGTAACCTTCACTCTGAGGAATAGTACTAACTACTAAGGACTTCAGCTGTTTGCTTACATTCATGTTCCTCTTTCATGTTGTCTCCTGTAATCAATTCTGCAGATACTCATTTAGCAAATATGTATTAGGCATTATCGAACTTAAGATACAGAGCTGAAAAAGACAAGGGCCCTTCCCACAGAGAACTCCAGTTCCTGGAAACAGATATATCTGTAATATAATGCAATGAGTGTTAACAGTACTAATAATCTGAGAAAAAATTTGCTTCAGAAGTATTACAGATTAGTAAGTTAACTTGCCATCAAGTCATGGACAAATTAGAATCTAGTCTGAATAAGTACAACGTGTTTGTAATTATGAAAATGGCCACTGTTCCTCTTACCTACCGCATGCCTCCATCCACACAGTATATTTCCTCCACCTAGAATAGCCTACCCACTCCCTCCACCCCTAAACCTACCTGAATTTTTTTCATCTCTATGTTTCTGTAACATAGAAGCATTTCTACACTTTCATAAATCTAAAGTATATAAAAATATACTTTTAAATATAAAATGTTTTAAAATAAAGTTTTACTGATATGTGTTAAATACATTAGGTATTTTATAAATGGCATGAGATAGTAGTGTGGCCCAAGCAAGCCAACCTATGAGCTGCAGGTTGGACCCACCTGAAATAGAGCCTCATTTGTTTATTGAATGAATCAGTAAAGTATTATGTGCTAGGAAATGTGCTAAATTTTCAAATACACTGACTTACTTAATCCTCCAAATAGTGCTTTGAGGTATATATAATTATATTTGAAGATGAGAAAATTAGACATCAGAAATGTATGTGGTTTATCCATGATCTCATATCTTTGCTATTACTATATGTGACAAAGGCAGAATTTGGACCTATTTTATGTCATACTGTAAACTGTTCTTTGGCTGTTGTCATGGTTGAAGTCTAGAATGTTCTCCAGAAGCCTCATGTGTTCAAAGATAGGCTTTTGGAAGGTGATTGGCTCATGGGAACTCTATATAGTTCATAATTGAATGTGCTGTTGGGAGGTGAAGCCTGGTTGGAAGAGCTAGCTCCACGGTGTGGCCTGGAAGGGATGTTTCCCTGCCCAGGTCTTTCCTTCAGTCTCTGTTTTCCTGACTGTCATGGGTTAAACAGCTTTCTTCTACCATGCCCTGGAGCCAGTCAGCCATGGGAAAATCCTACTAAAACTGAGTTAAAATAAAACTCTCTTCGAAGTTATGTGTGTCAGATATTTTGTTCCAACAAAGAGAAAGTGACTACGACAGCTACCTAAAGTTAAATAACATTAATATTTGTATGTTAAATTAGTTTTACATCTCCCCCTGATTCAAACTCCAGTACTGGGGATTGAACCAGGCCTTTCACATTGGGCTGTGCCATCAGCCTCTTGTATTTTTTGAGACAGGGTCTCAACAAGTTGCCCAGGTGGTCTTGGACTTGGAATTCTTCTCCCTCAGTCTCCCAGAGTGCTGGGTTTATAGCATGAGCCACTATACTTGACTATATCTGTATTACTTTGTAAGCAACTTTCACAACAGTATTATGAGTTATAAAAAAGAAAATTAAAAGGTTAAGATCTGGATTTTAGTAAAAGAAGAACTGTAGTAAAGATAGAAGCCTCTGATATAAATGTGAAACTCAGACTAAAATAGTGGAGTAGCTTATTAAAGATCATGTGTTGGTGAACTAGAAGCTAGTTCTCCTAATTACCAGCTGGCAATAATATGCTACAGTATCCTCATTCAGTTTAGGATAGTTTCCACCCTATGTGTTTGTATTTTTTTTCTCTTTCAAACTCTCCCTGAAGGTTGTATTGTTTTGCTATATTTAATAATAAAGTAGTTATTATTTAAAAAAAAAAAAAAGCATGCTATATTGGTACATGCCTATAATCTCAGCAGTCTGGGAGACTGAGATCACAAGTTCAAACCCAGCCTGGGAAACTTATAAAATAGACCTTATAAAAATATTTTTTTAAAGTGCTGGAGGTGTGCAGCAGCAGATGTGGGCCAAGTGAAGACGTGTGTGGTGTAGGCAAGAACACTGAAAATAAAACAGCCACTGCCTGTTGAGGTACCTTTTCTAGGCCTACATCCAAGTCTCTGCCACTATTAGGTCCACAGACACTGAAGATTTATCTGCAGCATTGAGTGCTTCAAGTGTAGACAGTCTGCCCATTGGGCCCAAGAACACACCCTAGTGATGGAGGCCGGGGTTGTGGAATGAGAAGTCATGGAAGAGGTTTCCAGTTTGTTTCCTCATCTATTGCAGACATCTATTATCACTAGTGAGTCTAATCATCTTGTCAAAGATTATGGTCTTCAGGAAGATGCCTGCTGTAACTGCCACAGAGATAGCCACATTGCCAAGGACTGCAAGAAGCCTGAGAGACAGCAAGAGCAGCTTCTACAACTGTGGCAAACCAAGCCATTTGAGCATGCAGATGAGCAGAAGTGCTATTCTTGTGGAGAGTTCAAACACATTCAGAAAGACTGCACCAAAGTGAAGGGCTATAGATATGAGACTGGTTACATAGCCATCACCTGCAGCAAGATGGGTGAGGTCAACTGTTAGCACTATGAGGAGTTGAGGCATCGTGCACAGGAATGCACGATTGAGAGTACGACCTAGTTGTTTTCCTTTGTCATCCTCCTTTTTTTGATTGAAGATTGTATTATTTTCTCTAAACCCATTTCACTGGCCAAAGGTTGGCAGGTAGAGGCCCCTCCCAGGCCAGTAAGCTTTCCCTGCCTTTTACAAGGAGGAAGGAGGTAGGAGAAACAATTTTCTCCTTTTAACTACAAAAAAAGTTTGTTCAGTTTGATAGAGGTGTTGTGTATCATGCTTTGTTAAGGGACTCCCTTTCCACACCCTTGGTGAATAGGGTTTGATGATTGAAAAGAGTTGTCAGACTATCAGCCCATCTGGGCTCTTTGAATATGTCCTCATGTAGGAGGTAAAACCAATTCCAGCAACTCTCACAGGGCCTGGAAATTTGTAAGAAATGTACCTTCTCAAACTACCTGCTGGATCAGTACTTCTGGGGACTAGGCCTGACCATCTGTGTTCAGCAAGACTTGCAGATGATTCTGATGCATGGAGAAGCTTGAGAAGAAGAATGGGACCTCAGAATTTACATTTCTGGCAGATTCCTAGATAGTAGGATATAAGCCAAGAAAAGACTTTTGTTTGTTTTATTTTGGTTTTCCTTTTTTGTCAGTAAGATCCTATTAAGAATCATAATTCTCATGAGCATAAAATAGGCATTTTGGGCAATTTTACTTCAAAGAAATACAAAGTACAATAGATGGGCTTGGAGGCTGTGCCTGTAGTCCCAGCAACTTAGGAGACTGAGGCAGGATTGCTGGGTGCACAAATGTAGTACTATCCTGAGTAACATGACAAAACCCATGTCAACAATTAAAGTACAGAGAATAATGAAACTGCCACAAGGATACCTGCCATCCAACATTAGCAGATGTCAACATTGGGCCTTCATTTTATTTTTTTAAAAAATGAGGGTGAAGCACCCTCATTTTTTAAATGAAGCACCCTGTGTACTCTTCCAGAATTCTGTTCTTCTCTGTCCCTAGCAAGAACCACTGTCCTGAATTTGGTGTATATCACAGGCATACCTGTTTTTAGACCTTTTTCTAGTTCAGCATACATCTGTATAAAGAATATACATTTTTAGGCTTTAAACAGCCTGATTTTTAAACAAATGATTCTGTACCTTTTTCTCTAAACATTGTTGTTGAGTTATCCATATTGATAATCAACATTCGTTTTCAGCATATTCAGAATTCTAGTTAATTTTTACCAACCATGTAAATATGCCACAACTTATTGCTCCATTTTCATTTATTGAGGAAAGGAATTATATTCCTATCTTTTTATATTTAAAACAGTAGTAGTCATAATCTAATACATGTTCCCATGTATATTGTATTGTGAAAGGATGTTTCTCAAGAGCAGTAATGTTAAACCTTCTAGAACTTTCAGTAACAATAGCCAGTTGAGGCACACATGCCATAGGTTTGCCACTACAGCTCTAGAATATGTGCATGAAGAGGAACAGCTGAGAAAAAATGTGTCTTTGAAGCTTTGGTAGATAATGCTAATTGCTTTGCTAATAATTATCACTATTTACTCCACCATCTGCAAGGTATGAGAGTTCTGTTACTCTTTATTCTTATTAAAATTTGACATTTTCACTCTGATTTTTGCCGGCCAGAGAGATATGAAATGACTTCTAATTTTTAAATTTTTAATCCTCTAAATTCTCTTGAGTTTGAGCTACTTTTCATGTTTGACATTTCAGGTTTCTTCTGCAAATTACATGTAATATCCTTTACTGTTTTATGTTCTTTAGCTTTTTACATAGGTCTATAAATGCTCCATATGTAATCTTTGTTAATACTTTTATGAGTATATTTTGAGTACTTTAGTCTATGGCTAGACTTTTAGCCTAGTATATGGTTTTCATTGAGGTACCAAAATTTATAATTTTAATGTCAAGTTGATCAAAGTTTTTCCTTTAATATTTATTCTTTTTGTATCATAAGAAGATCCCTACACTTGAGTCTCAAGATTCTTTGCTTTTGATCTGAAGTTCTAATGCTTTGCTCTGCACATTTAAGTCTATCTGGAATTTACTTTTGAATATTACACAAGGTAGAAATCTAATTTTTATTTTTTCCTTTCGACATAAATAGTTGTACACTTTTTCATTGATTTTATAATGTCACCTCTACATTATGGCAACATTTTTCTGTGTGTATGAGTCTGTGTCTGGGCTTTCACATCTGATCTTTTGGTCTGTATGTCTATCCCTATGTCTAATTCACTTTGTTACTTGATATGAATATTTACTAGCTGGTAAGTCACATTATCTTATTGTGACCTTTGCCAGAGCTGGTCTGTTCTTAGTCATTCACTCTTCAAAATGAACTATACAACTGGCCTGTCAAATTCCATAAAAATCAGTTTTCAATTTTAATTGGTATCACTGAATTTATTGAGTACTTTAAAGAGAATTATCTTTTAATTCATGAACATAGTATATCTTGTTTATTCTAGTCTTCTAGTATGACCTTCAAAAAATGCTTCATAATTTTTTTCTAAAAGGTCACAGGTACTTTTTAATATATTTATTCCTAGATGTGGTATATTGCTTTTGTGAATACTATCATTTTTCTAATTGGTTATTTCTGGCATAGAGAAGTGCTTTTCTTTAGGAATATGTCATTTTCTCCTATTTCAATAGATGGCAGTAAAAATACATTAAGATTTCTTTATTAAGACTATTGTCTTTCCATTGAAATTAAAATGATCTATGTTTTGAAAGATATTGATTCTTAAATATTGTCTCCTTTTGTTTCATTTAGGAGGATAAAAGAAAGCGAGATCGAGATCGCGTGGAGAATGAGGCAGAAAAAGACTTCCAGTGTCATGCCCCTGTAAGATTAGACTTGCCTCCTGAGAAGCCTCTCACAAGCTCTTTAGCCAAACAAGAAGGTTGGAATAACTGAACTACCTATTTTGAATGAAGAGACCACAGTTGTTACAGCTAGGAACATGACTGGGCCTTAGCTCAGTTTTAAAAGACTTGTAGTGGATTTTTTTAAAGGTTTTTTTTTTTTTTCCTTTTACTCCATAAGAGTTTTAAATTAGCTTCAATTTTGAATTGATATTCAACATATTTTTAAGAAAAATGGAATTTCTATATGAAATGTTCAATAATGAGTACAGATAAATCATGTAGAATAAAAGCCAAATAGTATTCTCCAGAATACTCCTTTCTTAAACACCCTTTTTCTATCTTTTTTGCTTTAGAAGTAGAACAGACACCCCTTCAAGAAGCTTTAAATCAACTGATGAGACAATTGCAGAGGTAAACATTTTTCCAACATTTTTATAAGGTAGAAATTGAAATCGCATCCTTAAAGAATCCAAATCACTTCTCCAATTTTGATTATCTAAAACCACATTTTGTGGCCTAAATCCAAATACACTTGATTTTAAAGTGGATGGTAAATATTTTGGCTGGCAATAGGAATACTCTTTAAGAGGCTGACTTTTAGATGTTCTTACTTGGTTTGTTTTAACTGGCAGTTTGAAGGGTGTTATATAATACCCTTAATGGCAAATTTCTCTTTTTCTAAAGTGATTTCTGATGTTTAAACTTTAAACTCAGGAATAACAGTACAGCTATTTCCACTTTGCTAATAGATGGAGGTGCCTTCTGTATATTTGTGCAATCCCCATGCTGAGAGTATTAACCAGTTATTAAGTCTGAAAAAACAAATACCATATGTAGAATTTCTATCTTTTAAATGCAGAAATTCATATTAAAATTTTCAATGTAGGTTGGGGTGTAGCTCAGTAATGGAGTACTTGAATCACGTGTACAAAACACAGTTCAATTCCCAGAACTGAGGGAGAAAAAAAGATTTTAAAAACCTTCAGTGTGTGAATTAAACCAATGTTTAGCTCTTACAAAGAGAAAAAAAGCACATTAGTCTTTAATAAAATACTGATTTTTGATACCTCTCTTTACTCAGAATGTGAATATTCAATTCAGAAACACTCATATTATTTTCAGAAGATTCATAATCAAGGCCATGCATTCTAATACTGGGCTTTCTTCTCATTGTGTTGTATTTGTATCTTAATGTGCAACATCCTAAATATTTTTTAAGGTAAAGCCTCTAGAGCAGTCTGTATTCTCCACCACATATTTAGCTTTACAATTAAGACCAGAAGTTTCTGGCCACTTTTTATGGTGTTCAGAGTAGTTGAGAAAATGACATCTTATTCATTAGTTGTGCCAAAGGAATGAACAAACAATTACTGGATATTTATTCTGTCTCAACTAGAAGGTATAACTACAAGATGTTTTGATTGACTCTTAGTTTTATTTTTGGTAACATAAGATCAGAATGGAGTTTAATAATGTCACCCTAAAAGGAAATCAACTTAAAGTATCCAAAGATAGTAGCATTGCTCAGAATATTTTGGGGATTATGTAGAACCCAGATCCATGTTCTTTGGACTGATGTGAGCTATCAGATGATTCTTCATCTTTGAGACTCAGAGCCAGACTTAGTGAAACATGTAATTAAGTTTGGGAGTACTATTTTTTACCAAAGTGAGGTAAGACTATATTAAAGGACTAAATTTAGGGAGTGTAAATAATTTTCTTTGAAAGATAGTTGCAAAAGATCACCCATAGATGAAGACTGTTTTTCAGCTACTTTGGATGGCTCAGGTTTTGATGTGTAAGCCAGACTGGATATTTTTGCTGAAAAACTGTTGTTTTTTAGTCTTGCTGTATAACTGTCCTTCAGTGAGAAAAACGTAGGTTTACCTAGATCTGAATTCAGACTCTAAACTTTTGTTACATTTGTATCCAAGAACAAGTTACTTTTACCTCTCTGAGCCTCAATATTCTTAACTGTAAGAATAAAGACCCCACTACCTGGATGGCTTTTGTAAGGGTTACATAAATAGTATGTCAGGTATCTACCACTGGACAGGCAATGTGATAAACATGTTTTAAAGTTGTAGCTGTTTTTAGAAAAATGTTTTTGTTGTTATTATTTGGAAAAGGAAAACTGGTATGCTTTGGTACGATTTCCGTAAGGGAGGAAAATCATTCTAATGACATATGATGATGCAGACCTTGATCCTCAAACTGGACAGTATTGGAAATAGTAAATGCCAAATACCATACCAGTATTCAATCCTGGAAATAGCAATGCCAAGAGTTTATCTTTCTTTCTTAAGAGACTCTGATTTGATGAAACTAGAGTAGCAGAAGCAAACATTTCAATGATAACAAACAGCCAGCTGCAGCATGTGTGCCTTAGCTTTACCACCACTGATCTAGGGGGAATCTTCCCAAACCCTCCTGATTGGAATTTTTTTAAAGTTCCTTCAACTCTCCACTGGAGTTGAGAACCTGTGGTAGAAAGCACTGGTGATGGTGGTGGTAGTGATTTTTTTTAACAAGCAAAGGTTTATATTTATTAAAGGTTGGAAAAGAAAGAAGCCCCCAGAACAAATGCAGGCCATTTAAAGGTAGACAAAGAGTAAGATAGAGTGAGAGTGGACAACTGGAAGAGAGTACATTGACTATTTTGTTTAACTTGAGGGTATTAAAAGGACCTTTTTAAATGTCTTTTTTGGGCACCCTCATTTACACAGGATAAAATTTATATCCATTGATGGATCAGGAGTACGAGACTAGGGCTAGGGATTTGGTTCAGTGGCATAAGTGCCTGCCTTGCAAGCGTGCAGTCATGAGTTCAATCACTGGTACCGATAGGTAAAAAAGAAAATTCAAGAGTACAAGACTATCAAATACAGAAGTAATAGAAGATTGCAAAGTTGCATTCATAATTCTGCCTTTTCCCTGATAGTTGATGAATACACACACACACACACACACACACACACACTACTAATCTTCCAAAGGCTAAAACATTGTTAGCTAGTTTAGGTTATTATACTTCATTTTTTCCCATGTAAAAGGCTGCATATTTTATTAAAGTTTCTGTATTAAGGGTACTACTAGTATGTAAAAATACCTTAACCTTGTTATTAAATGGTTACTGGTTCTGAAAATCATTTTCACAGTTTTCAGTGAAAAACTTGTTAACATACTACAAATTCTTTCTACATCTGAAGGCTTTCTTCTGACTTCTGCTAAACCAGGAGATTTATTTTTAGTAGAAATAAAATGTAACATTGTCTTTTGGGTATCTTCACAGAAAAGACCCAAGTGCTTTCTTTTCATTTCCTGTGACTGATTTTATTGCTCCCGGCTACTCCATGATCATTAAACACCCAATGGATTTTAGTACTATGAAAGAAAAAATCAAGAACAATGACTACCAGTCCATAGAAGAATTAAAGGTAATTGTAATTATTTATAGTGTTATTGAACTGAGCAATGATACAAAGTAACCCACATCTTTATAAAATTGATAGTCAAACTCTTGCAAATGTATATACAAACTTTTGTTAGAAGTATAAATATTTGTATTCATAATAGTTATCATTGGCCTTTTTTAGAAGGCTTTTATGAGCTCAGTGATAGAACCTCAGATGAAATAAGCCCTTTGGTATTTTGTATTATTTTTATTCTTAGTAAATATTTGAGTTTTATGTGTGTTCTACAATATATTTTTTCCAACTCTTAAAATGAAAAGATGTTAGATTTTTAACTTGAACTCAATACATTAAAATCTTTTTCTTTTTCTTTTTCTTTTTTTTTTTGTAAGTTTTGTGACAGATTCTACCTTACATTGGCCAGGTTGCACTCAAACTTGAATCTTCCTGCCTTATCCTCAAAGGGCTAGGATTATAGGCATGCACCACCATACCTGGCTTAAAATTGACATTTTAATGAAAACTAAATTCATTTCTTTTATTTTTAAACATAAAGTGGGCATATCCTCTGAAATAAGAAAATAAATTAGGTTGTCCTGAAATACTAAAGAAAAGTTTATAACTAGGGATATAGCTTAGTGTTAGAGCACTTGCATAGCATACATAAGTCTTGAGTTTAAGATTCAGTTTCCACCACTACAAAAAAAAGAACTTTAATGTTAATGTTCCAGTTTGATCAGTCTCACTCTGAGTTTACATCAGCTTTATTTGTTGAACATATTTCTTCAATTTTAAGAAACAATTTACAAGAACATAAATGCTACCAAAATAATATACATGCCTAGTCTCATATTTGAGGTTTTTTTCTCATCTTCAAATAGTCATGATACATGTTGGTTTCAGGAGTACTTTTTTATTTTAATCTTACAAAGAATGATGGCATATGCCTGTAGTCCCAGCATCAAGAGGCTGAGGCAGGAGAATAGCCACAAGTTCAAGGGCAGCCTTGGCTACATAGTAAGTTCAAGGCCAACCTGAAAAAAAAAATCTGACAAAAGAAACTGCTAGGCATTGTGGCATGCTCCTATAATCTCAGCACTGTAGTAGGCTGACTCAGAAAGATTGTAGGTTCAAGCCCATCCTGGGCAATTTAGTGACTCAGCAAGAATTTATCTCAAAGTAAAATATGTTCTAGGGACATAACTCAATGTGTAGAACCTGGGTTCCATCCCTACTACCACCAAAAGAAAAAAAGAAAGGAAAGAAGAAAAAAAGAAAAGAAACCATGTGTGTTACTTACTACCTTTGCACTAAACCAGCACAGATATAACTCAATTTAGAAAATACCTATTTTATCTTTATTGTGCCATATAAACATGGTAGTGCTCACCTGACCCTTAGATCCTAATCAGTTCCCGAAGGAAAAGATGATAGTAGACATTGTTTTTACTTGATCTCTTTTTTCATCCATGTCCAGGTCAACCAAAACTTAAGATAAACACCATCATCTAATTATCTTTGAGCATAGGGAATATTCTACCTTGGGAAAACCTGAATTACATTCTAAGAGAAATGGAAACTTTTCTCAATCCATCTGGTAAAAGTTAGGCTAAAACCATTTATTTCAGCATATTTCAGACTTTATTGTTGCTTAATAGAAAAGAATTTCACAGCTTGGGGTTTTTTTCTATTTGTGAACAGTTTCTCTCAGTGTGTCCCCTGAGTATTTTTAAGGAGGTTAAGGTTTCTGAATTGAAATAAATTAATACTTCCTTTTGGAGTTTTCCACACTAGGGAAAGTGTGCAGATTCAGCTTTTTGAGTGATCAAAGTGCCATTACACCAAGTCAAATAAAGCTTAGCACATTACAGTTAAGATATGAGGAATCTTTACATTACCTTGGTCAGGGATATAGCCCAGTAAGGCCTTCAGTTCAGTCCCCACTTCCACAAAATATAACAGGCTGGGCATTGTGGCTCAGTAATGGAGTGTTTGCATGTTATATACAAGGTCTTGGGTTTAGTCTCCAGTACCACAAAAATGTTAACATCAGATTTTTATCATTAGGAAGATCCAGTACTCTTGCCACTTACAATCAAATGGCTATTTAGTATGAATAGACAGTTACTTAGTGCCTCTTCTCACTTGCTTCCTGAAATATATTATTTAATAATTCTTGATGAAATGGAAACTTTTCAGAATTTTTTACTCTGGAGTCAGTCCTTGGAATACCCATGGGAGCCTTTGAGGAGAGGCTGTCAGAAGCCTGCTAAAAAGTACATAAAGATTTTTGTTTTCATCTCTGTGTATATGTACTTGAGGAGTAACTCCGTAACTTTCATCAGATGCTTTAGGCCTGGTACTTAGCGTAATCCTGAGTAGAGATTTGGCCAAAACTTCGAATCCACATACACTTCACCCACTTTTAATTTATTATGACTGTAGTTAGCTTTCTTATATACTTAAGTTTTTTTAGAAATAGGGTCTTGTTACACAGTCCACATTGGCCTTGAGTTCATGATCTTCCTGCCTCGGTCTACCTATTTTCATTCCATTTAAGTATTCTAAGCTGTCATCACTATTAAACTGTGATTTCAATGGTTTTTATTTTGTATTTGAAAAAGTATGTGGGTTGAAGCTTTTGTAGTTATTAACATTTTAAGTTAGTAAAGCCTTCACATAATCACTCTCACATTTATGGATGTAAAATTCTTAACCATGAAAAACTTCAACATGTACACATACTTTAAACCAAAGTATAGTGCTGATAATTTGGGCACTCCAGTTACAGGTTTTAACTCCTTATAGTTGTATAGTTTATTTTATATTAGCATGGTTTTACAATAAAATACTTAATTCCTAAGTGGAAACTTAAAGTATTTGTTTTAAAACAAAGTAACATTTTTAAACTGCATGAATTACTCAACTAAAATTATTAAAGAGGAGATAGAAATATTTTCTTAAATTCTTCATGTATGTAGTAAAGTTATACTGAAAAAATCATTGTGAATTTTGATTTCAGATCTAAAGTTTTTAGGCAGGTAAAATAAATTTGGAAAACAAATTTAGCAGTGTTTGTTTCATTCATGAGTCTTAAAATTTAGTAAATTGCTCAGTGATGCTTAGTAAACAGTGATAGAAAGGTATATTGTTTTTTAAATTTTTAGAGAAAGCCTGTGTATCTTCAGACTAGGGTGTGAAGAGTTTGTTTTTCTAATGTATTTTTTCTCTAATATTGTCTCTGTAGGATAACTTCAAACTAATGTGTACCAATGCCATGATTTACAACAAACCAGAGACCATTTATTATAAAGCTGCGAAAAAGCTTTTGCACTCAGGAATGAAAATTCTTAGCCAGGTAAAGGGAAATCTTTGTCATAAATAACAGTGATAAACTCTGATTTCTGTGTTTGTTAGTCATAGTGAAATAGATTCAGTACAGTGTTGATTTCATTTTACTGGCAGATCGTGTTAAGATCAGAACAAATTGAATTAAAACTCAAAGAAAAAAATTAAGTCACTGAGATTCTCATTTGGAATTGATACAAATATTAATCACTTTTAATTATTTCTTTAGAGGCTCAATCCCAGCATAAGATTAGATGAAGTATGAGACTTTTTAGGAGGAAAGCTCTCTTATTTCCTTCTGTAATGATAAGTTTGTTTGGTTTAATAGTATGCTTTTTGGCGAAGCACAGATCTCCCTTTTAGTGGTAAGAAACAAAATACACAAATGAGCCAGATGTGATAGTGCCTGCTTGTAATCCAGCATTTGGGAGGCTAAGGCAGGAGAATTGCTGTGAGTTTGAAGCCAGCCTGTACTACATAGCAAAACTTGTCTCAAAACAAAAACATTAACAACAAGAAGAAAAAGAGAAATCATTTGGAACTGTCTCAAAACCATGTTTCCACAAGAGCAAACTTTTCCTTGAAGGATAAGAATTAGTGGATAGAAAGGCATTTTAGGTAGGAGAAAAGTATGCAGATGTACTGACACATCATAATCAAACACGATAAGAGAGCTTAGACATGAAATACCTTAGATAGTGCCAAGAGGTTGGGTCATCCAGCAGTAGCTGATGAAACAGCCCATGAAGAGAAAGTCAATGTAATACTGCATCTCCTGGTTTCAGGAGAGGAGAATTCAAAAGGTAAGTTGCACTTTTAAGGTTTTGCTCACAGCTATGAATAGTAAGATAAATCTTCTACTTAGAGACTACTTTCACAAACTGGATGACTCGGGCACCATACTGTGACAGGCAGGCAGAAGTCTGAGTGCTATCCTGTCTAATTTGTGGATCTTGGACAAGATAGTAACTACCCTGGGCCCAGGTTTTCTTCCCATAGTGAAGGTTTCATCTTTATTCTCCAAGATGATTTTCATAATGAATGTTCTGGTTCCAGGTAAGAACTAAAATCAAGAGGAAACTGAAAAAAAAATTTTTTTAATTAAAAAAAAAAGAGGAAACTGTGAAAAAAGAACACCCAGACAGAAGGAATTTCTAAAGGAAGTGAGTGGGTTTAAGCCAGGTAGGAGAAAAGAATCAGAATTAAGAGCTTGAGCTCAGACTCAGGAATTAAAGGATAATAAAAGTGAATTATACATAATTGCATATGGTTTTCCAATTTCTTATGGTGATCATCTGTGCTATAGGTCTGCATTTAAAGAAATGCCTTTTTGTGCAAATGTCTGAGTGTCTGTGTACTTGTCTCTGAGAGGTTCTTGGATCCACTTTCCTTAGGGAATGGCTAACATTTGATGATATCTTGCACTCGTAATATTTAGACATCAGTTCCCACCCTTTCGTGAAAACTTGGGAAACTAATGTAAGATGATTACCCATCTCTAGCAAAATTTTCAGAGGAAAGGAAATGTCAGAATCTAAAGCCAACTGTATTCCAAGTTTAAAAACCTGGAAATGACTGTTGTATAATTGAAGTAAATATGCACTCAACAAATATATCTTTATTCATTCTAAAATATGTACATTGAATTTTTAGGAAAAAAGTCTATTGTGTTCCATTCTGATCTACCATTATTTTCTCTTCTTTAAAAATAATGCAAGGCCAGGGGTTTAGCTTAACAGCACAAGCACCTGCCTGGCAAGCGTAAGATAATGAGTTCGATCCCCAATACCAAAAATAAATAAATAAAATAATATAATGCAGTTGATCCCAGTATCTCTTTAATATTACTAGGGTTGGGAAGCACAGACAGTAAACAGCATCTTCACTCTTCCTAGTCTCTCTCTCCTCCTTTTCCTGGTCCCTCTTCTCATTATCTTTCTTTTGCTCAGAACGCTTCCTCTTGAGGAGCCCTACCCATCCTGTGTTACAGCTTCCTATTAACATTCTCTCCACCCTAGGTGATGTTAAAATGCTTAAACTTAGACATTCTGAGTAACTTGTTAATAACAGTGCTCACACGAGAGTCTAGAGCATCCTTCCAGAGGTCTTTTCAGAGAGAACTTTTGCAGTGTTCATTCAAAAGATTTTAATCATTCATCACATTTTTACACACCAATAATGAGTATTGGTATAAGTGTTATTTTTATGAAGAATGAACAGAAGAAGAATAACTCACTTGCTTTCCTAAATACTTTAGTAGAGTGCTGCGTTAAAGTACAAACAGTACTATTTGTGGCATAGTAACTTTGGGATCAGACTAGTCAATCAAGGTTCAAAGTCTTAGCCCTATGAGTTAGAAGCTGTGTGACCTAACACCATGCAACCTTTCTCAGCCTTTTTCCTGTAAAAATGGAATACCAATATCACTTAGCTCGTAAAGTTGTGTCTAACACAGGGGGAAGCACTGAATAAAAGTTAGCTATATTAATGGCAGGTAATCCACATTTCTAGTCCTTTAATATTGTAAGATTGGGGAAAATAAATAGCATGCTGACTTGGAGACTTTTTTTTTTGAAGAGAATAAAACCAAATGAAACAATGCAGGATAGAGTCAATCAAAACAAAAGGATGAGCATGGTACATGACTTAAAAACAAAATACAAGGAGATCAACAATGGCTACCATAATGCCTCTTGTTATCTTCACAAGAATTGCCCATATCATCAGGGATAATGAAATCAAACAAAATAGTACAGAATAAAACCAATAAAAACAAAACAATGCAAACATTATAGGACTTCAAAAGAAGATAATAGTAAAACCATAATGAGTATCATAATGCATCTTACTGTCTTCAAAATAGTTGCCTATACCATGAGACATGGTACTATCAAACAAAACAAAATAGAATAAAATCAGTCAAAACAAAACAATGAAAGTAATACAGGGCTTCAAATCAAGGTAATAGGAAATCAAAAATGGTTATCATATTTTGTTATCTTTGAGATAGCTGTCCATGCCAGCAAATATATGATTAGACAAACTGAAACAGAACAATGAAAACAATATGGGTTTCAAATCACAATAATAGATAACAATGGCCACTGCCTCCCTTTTTAGACAATTCCTCTCCTTTCACTTTCGCAAAATCTATTGTATATTTTGGATCCCACTAACTCCTTTAGTTTTTACACTAGGGAAGCAACACTCTATTTACCTATGTGACTCTGAAACTTTTTAGCACTGAACATGATCTCAAGTTGTACCAATTTACCTACTAGAGCCTCAAAGTTATCTTTCTTTATAGCTGAGTAGTTTTCTATTGTATAAAAGTGTCATGGTTTTCTAACCAGTCTGCAGCTGATGTGCAAGCTACCCCTACTTTTTTCTGGTTCCCTGTCACATAGAGCATGTCTCACCTTTGCTTTCAGTCTATAAACCCCTCTTCAGGTTAAATGTGTTTCTAGCATAAATCATATTGATGGACCCTGTCTCCTGATCCACTCTGCCTATGTTTCTTTTTATTGGTGGATTGAGGCCATCTGTATTACTGATTATGGCCAACATTTGCTGCTTTATCTCTGCTATGCCATTTTGCTGCTGTTGGTTGCCCACTTTCCCCCTTCATTCCATTGTCTGCCCACTCAGTGAGCCCCCTCTGCCACTGTTACTGAAACCATGGCCTTTTTTTCTCTCTCTCTAGAATGGGAGACATTCCAGAGATAAGAAATGGCCCATCCTGAGTGACAAGAGGCCTGGTTTCAGTCATTGGTCCTCTGACCTTGGTTAGTCAGGAGCATTTCTGGGCTGCATTGTTCGTGTTCAACCTCTTATCCTTTCTAGTTTCTGTCATTCCACAAATGTCTTCTCTGCCATTGTAGTGCAAACCTAAGGAGGCTGCACTTCATGATTTCATTCAGTGACAGATCTCTTAAGTTAAAAGGCAGAGGTAGTATGTAGGAACAAATTTGCCACTTTAAAATTTACCCAAAAACCTTAACCACAATGAAAATTTCACAGTGCATGTTTTACAAAACAGAAACAAGATGTCTTTGCTTGGTAAGAACATTGTGCGCTCTGAGAAAGAACTATGCTAGCAACCACTTACTTTCCTCAAGGCGTGTCATTTTCACACAGAAAGTACCAGTCACCAGTGATCACCATAGGATGAGTGTAAAGATTTCTGTTAACTTTCTGATAGTGCAACAAAGCTATAAAGCTTTCTCTTACACTGGAAATTAAATGGTCTGAATCAAAGGAATAGGACTTTATTGATTTTGTTCCTAAATATTAGACTCTTATGGTATAATTATTTATATATATATATTTCCCCCTACCTAATGACAGTGTAAGTTCAGAATTATGGGGGGAAATGAATTACTTTAAAAGTTAATGACAACCATATAATGAGGATAATTTAAAATATTTATAGGAAAGAATTCAAAGCCTAAAGCAGAGCATAGAGTTCATGGCTGACTTGCAGAAAACCCGAAAGCAGAAAGACAGAGCAGACGCCTCCCAGAGCGGAGAGGATAGCAGCTGCTGGCCCCAGGAGCGAGACGACGCTGGAGACACTGAAGCACAACCTTTCAAAAGTCCTAATAAGGACAATAAAAGGTAAGGAATTTCAGAATATTAAACTATTTTCTATCTAATAAAAGTGGGCAGAAACTATTGGTTGAAAGGATGAACAGGAGAAATTAAAGTCCCTTTTGATAATCTACCCCTTTTATAGAGCACTGCTGTATATGGAATTGTCTGAACAGTTGAGAAAACAATTCCAAATGTACGTTCTTACTAAAGTTGTTTAAAGTTGAATCTCACTGAAGAGTCACAGGGAGTTTATTTAAATAGAACTATTTAAGAAAAAATATGTGTTCATTATCTCATTCCACAAAGAGAAAAAAATTTGGTGTAAGCACACTGAAAGCTGCTGCTTAAATAGCTGGGCAATTACTGAGCGTGTGTGTGTGTGTGTGTGTGTGTGTGTGTGTGTGTGTTTTTCCCTACACGCCAGCTGGCGCACGCAGGCGAGTCACTGGTCTCGCCTGACCAGCTGCCCTGCACCTCACTGTTAACCGTGGGGTTTTATAGAGCTGTGTGTGTCCAACAGGTCACCTGGTTCTTCCCAACTATCAAAAAAGAAGGATACTGTGGCCTGGGCAGGGAGAGTCAGAGTTAGAGTTTGGAGTTTCTGCTGTTACCCATGCAAATGTCTTTGTTCTGTTTCTAAGGTTTACATATTTTAAATGTGTTTTAGATTTGAGTTTTTTACATTGAACTTAAAATGTATATTCCTCCTCCTTCAAAATACATCTGAAGTAAAATTCTTTTTTGTGAAAGTACCCAGGAAAATATTTAAAACAACTTAACCCTAGACAAAAAAAGAAAAAAGTAACTACTGCATTATATTTGCCTGTTTCTATATCATTACAACACTTTATAGGTCACTAGGAAACAAAGCTTTAAGAACAATAATATAGATGCCCCTACTCGTGATATTACTATCTTTTCTAAGCTCAATTAATGTGTATTTCAGGAAAGACAAAGATGTGCTTGAAGATAAATGGAGAAGCAGCAACTCAGAAAGGGAGCAGGAGCAGATCGAACTTGCTGTCCAAGAGTCAGGGGGGAAACTGACCAGACGACCAGCCAACAGCCAGGTGAGTGACCTCCTTTTCCACCCCCTGCCCTCAGAGACTGTTGGCATTTACATTTTTCCTATGCTTTTAGTCCGCATCTGCCATAGAGCTTTTTGTCACTAGAAAACTGAAGGAAAATTAATATATTTGTTTATGAAGTTTATGATCACTCTTAATCCTCTCTTACTAAGGGATTTTATTTTTAATAAAGTTAATGTGTTCTAAAATTGGAAAATGAATGACATGCTTTATTTTAATCTTACAAGAAAACATTTATATTCTGGCCATTTAAAATCATACTTTTTTTTTTTTTTAACCAGAAATGCTTTCTTTACTCATGATTAAACAGCTCCATGAAAAAATAATGGAACGCTTCATAAATTTGCGTGTCATCCTTGTGCAGGGGCCATACTAATCTTCTTTGTATCATTCCAGTTTTAGTATATGTGCTGCCAAAGCAAATGCCATACTGTTTTTTTAAGCTAAGCTAATTTATATATGACTTTAGGGAACCTGCTTCCTTCCTTTTTTTGGGTCACAGTGTCTATTTGATAGAACCGGGTGACCTGAAGGACCTATATACTACTTTAAAATTCTAAGATTTCCTTACACTCTTTATTTTATTTTTTTGTCCTCTCCACTTCTCCAGCACTTCTATACACAGATGACAGCTGTGAAAGGCATTATTCAAGAACAATGATAAGCCTATAATCAGCCTAAGTTGATGAAAGTTTTCTGATGCTACATTTACATGTAGGATGTATAAAACCTTTTTTTTCCATTTGAATACTTTGGTTCCTTGCAGTGTGAATTTGAAAGAAGAAAACCAGATGGAACAACAACACTGGGACTTCTCCATCCTGTGGATCCCATCATAGGAGGTAGGATCACAGAGCAAGGCTAGGCATGAACTTGATGGTATTTCACAAGGAATATGGTTAACATGTTAAAGCAACAAGCCAATGGTGTCATTATCCACAAAGAACTTGACTGGGCATCATGTATTTCATAATACTAAAAAAAATTTTTTTTTTTTTTTGGACCAGGGATCAAACCCATGACCTTGAGCTTGCCAAGCAGGCACTTACACCAATGAGCTAAATCGCCAGCCCCATACTAAAATTTTTAACAAATACCTGTTTTCATACTACATGAGAGAGAAAATTGGAGATATAGGAATGAATGGTGGCAAAATTTCTACCCTTGAAGAACTAGCCTCCAGTATTTATTTTTGTGCACCATGGGCAAGACACTATCATAGGAGCTGTAGGTAGAGTAAGGTATATTGTAGGGAGAAAATAAAAAGCTGAATCCTTTCTTCTCACATTCTGCTGGGTGGGAGAGGGACAGAACATACAAAGATGTCTGTCATGAATAAATACTTATTTATCATGAGTATTACAGAGGAATTGATCATCTATGTATGTAAGGAAAGATTTTACTACCTAGTATTTGGGGGCCAAGGAGGGCTTCCTTAAAGAAGCAGTGTTTAGGTTTATCTCACAGGTAAGTAAGGGACAAGGGAATAGCAGAGGGATAGGCAGATGAAAATATTTTGGAAGCAGGAAAGAACTTGATGCATTTGAAGACTAAAAAGGCTAACCTGCTAATGTTCTCTGAATATAATAGAAGGGGAATGAGTGCTATGCTTTGAAAACAAAATTATTCCTAAAGTATTGGGGATTAAACCCAGAGCTTTTGCACTAAGCTATATACCCTCCACTCTACCCTATTTATCCTTTTGAGACAGAGTCTAGCAAAGTTCCCCTGGCTGGGCTTGGACTTGCTATCCTGTCTTAATCTCCCAGAGTGCTGGGATTATAGGCATCACTGCAACGCCCAGCCACTTTTATTTTCATGTGACCTTTTCATAGTAGAAACAATGGTATTAGGAACATTGCTCTTCATGGTGTAACAGTGGTAAAAATGTGATGGGAGATACAACTACCTTGATTTCAGTAATCCCCTGAGATGCACCCATTTCTTTGAAGCCATTGTCTAGTCTCTGCCCTCAGTCTGGTTTCTGGCTCCTCGTGGGCATAATCAGATGTGGCCAAAGCTGATTTGACTCTCACTCTCAGAGTATATCCCTCAGCAGGCCACTGTGCTAGTTGAAGGTGAAAGATGACTCTGTTCATTATCTGTTTGACCTTCCTAGTGGAGATACTGGTATGTAAGGAAATCAAACTACAGCCTAACGCAGAAGGAGAGCTATGATTTGGACATTTTAAAGTTTTTTTCCTCGTGCTTTCATCATACACATCACCTGTAGTAGTATCCTCTGTGGCAGGAGATGTTACAAAGACCAAGACTTTGTGGGGAGAAAAAACACCCTTTGTCTTGCATACTCTTGGAGACCACATTTCTCTTGATTCCCATCCTTTTCTGTTCTTTTAAGTGTGCATACATCATTATTTCTGCTTACATCATATATTCCCAGCTTCAGTTGGGTTGAGTTCCTGTTTACCAAGATCACATTTCTAACAGCTGTTCTTCACTGCAGTAAAAGCATACCTGCCATAGGATATTTTTCCTTTACTTTTTTTATCCCCCTCAGTAAGTTGCCCGGTCTAGGCTAGAATGTGTGATCCTCCTACCTCCTTATAGGCATGCATCACCATATCTGGCTTACAAATCTTTAAGTGAAGACTAACACAAATACAAAAAATTCTAGGAGGTAGTAGTATAATGAAAAGGTCCAGCTTTTGGTCCTGGCTACATTCCTGCCTTTCTAAGCTCAGATTTTTATTATTTTAAAAATGGATAGATGAAGGGCTACCCAACCTCCTTTGCGGGTATGTAGATAATATGAAGTGATACACATGAAAGCACTCAGCAGAGTACCCTATGGAACATTTCCACACATGCCTCTTACTGTGCTCAGTTTTGTGTCTCAGAACCAGGCTACTGTCCTGTGAGACTAGGGATGACAACTGGAAGACTTCAATCTGGAGTGAATACTTTGCAGGGGTTTAAAGAAGATAAAAGGAACAAAGTAACCCCAGGTGAGGCTCCTACATAGTTACAATATTTTTTTCTCTTTCTGTTTTAGGTAGTTAAGGAGAAGAATCATAATTACCATTCATTAGTTTATGCACTAGCTCACTTAGTGATATGTTTGTAATACCAATTAGCTATTTTAGTAAATCAGATATTTGTATTGAAAATGAATTTTTTGTTCTTTTCCTCTTCCCTTTTGTGGGAACAATTCATTTAAGTTGTGACTTCACAGGTATAGTAGGCCATCTATATCTGTGGATCCCATATCATAATATTTAACCAACACAGGTTGGAAATGTTAAAAAAAAAAAATATTGCATCTGTACTGAACACATGCGGATTATTTTCCTTCTTATTACTCCTAAATAATACAGTTAGGTATTGTAAGTAATCTGCACACTAAAGAATATGGAGGATATGTGTAGATTCAGTGCAAATACTATTCCATTTATGTGACTTGAGCATCCTTGGGTTTTTGTGTCTTTGAGTGGGTGAGTTCTGGAACTAATTCCCTGAGGCAGCTAAGGGATGATTGTATCTGTTGGGAGAAAATAATCCATCTTAGATTTGCCTATCAGTCTATGAAGCAGTAAAATTAGAAGAAAGTAATCTTTAGTAAAGTGAGAAAATAGATTTACATAAAAACTAAAGAATAGTGTTACAGTATTTAATTTTTTTCAACAGTGTTATACTTGAATTATGGACCTTACAGTTCTTATGCCCCCCATTATGATTCCACTTTTGCAAATATCAGCAAAGATGATTCTGATTTAATCTATTCAACCTATGGGGAAGACTCTGACCTTCCAAGTGACTTCAGGTGAGCTACTAGTTATTATTCTAAGCATAATAACTAAGACACTGGTATACAGTAGTGATTTGTGGGTAGACTTCTAAAGTTACCCAAATGGTAGGATATGTATTCAGTCATTTTCTTAATTGACAGTAGTAGACCCATAGTTATCCTTTAATGATATACTAAAGAGAATGTCTCTGTTGTATTAACATCTGCAGTATTATCTTACAGAAATACGCTTTTAAATGTGCAGTGTACCTGAACTAATACTAAAGTTCGGAAACTTGTTACCTCAAAGAGCAGAGTTACTTACCATTTACTCCACTATACTATAACATCCCCCCCACCCAGGATCAAACCCTAAGCAGACTCTTAACACTGAGCAACACCTCTAGCCCTCTACTATAACATTTTTGTGTATCAGTTATGTTCCAAGCTTGATCAGCTTGGGAACCCACAGTGCATTTTCCCCAAGTTGTGAGGTGTAGACATGATGATTTGATTCCTAAAATAACTCACACATAACCCATCCTGTGTGGCAGATCATGAGGCAGACAGGCTGTTGCAGTTACACTCATTCCTTCCTATATGGTTCTGTGGGACAGTAACTTCTCTGTTCTGATGTAGGATAATGAGGTACCATCCTAATTTAACAGGGCTGTGGCTCAGGGTAAGCTTGGATGTTCCCTTCTTAACTTTTATTATGTATGTTAAAATTTTAACTCTGTATATTGAAACTTTTTCTGTGTAGTTTAGTCAGTCCCTTGGTTTTCTGACAAAAGGTTATTCTCTTTTCTTGTATGTATGTGTGGTTTTGTTGTTATTATGAGCAAAGTTCCCTAACTTTGAGATTGGCCATGGTTTCAGATCAAGCTGTTTATATATTTATTCAGACTTCACCAGCATGAACAGATTCTTTCTGGACTATCCTGTGCATTCCACAAATAGCCATTACTGTGTGCCAGGTGTTCTAGATGATAGCAGTTCCACAGGGAACGAGTAGTGTCAGAGACCTATCCCCTCCTGTTAGATACTGACAGTGCTTTAGAGGAAGGTAAAGCAACAAAGGAAGATGGAGTGCTGCGATCAGAGAATTCTTTGCTAAGAAAAAGAAAGTCAAGAAAAAGTGAGTAAGAGAAGGAAGCAGCAGTACTACAAAAAGACGAGCATACCAACCCCTGAAATAGGCTGTGCTGAGGCCTGAAGAGGGGCCCTGCCTGGCCTGTTCAAGGGACAGCGAGCAGAGCATAAGGGACAGAGGGCGTGAAGGGGAAAGTGGTTGTCAAGGTGGTAAGTGGGAACAGATATTCGTAAGGATTTGGAGTTTTATTCTGAGGAAGGAGACTACTGGTGTGACCAGAATGGGACCCATCCTGGCTTATCATTCTAAAAGGGAGCTCTCACTGTGTAGAGAAAATAGCTTGGATCAAGGGCAGAAGTTTGGAGTCTGGTCTCATCAACCAGATAAGAAATGGACCAGGGGCATAGCCATTGAGGTATTGAGAGAAATGATCATTAATTTAGTAAGACTTTTTTTTTTTTTAACTGATTAAAGGGGGAAAGAAAATGAGAGGATCCAGGATTTTCAGACAGTATAAAAGGACATGGTTGCCATTTATGGAAAAGGGGAGAATTTTAGAATCTGCCTCTTGGGGAGATGGTCCAGCATTTCCGTTTTGAGTGTTTGAGGCCTGAGGAGCTTATCAGACATCCAAGTGAATTGTGACTTTGAGGTGTAGTATGTTCATGGAAACCCTAAGGGGAACAGGATCACAAAGGGGAGCAAGCCCAAGGGCCAAGCTCTGAGCCCCATCATTGAGGTCTTATTTTTCTTTGGAGTTCCTTCAAGAACATTTCATTTTCACTGTGTTCTTGGTGTTAATTCTCTGATGACAATAAATTTATCACTAATACGTAAATAGTTTTACTTCTTGACAGAGTGTTGTTACATCATGGTGTATAAATCAGAAGCATCTAATGGAAACAGTTGGCTGTGATTAGAAGAACTAAGCCAGTGGAGATGATTTATATGAAAGTAACTTTCCCAATTCTCTTTCAGTGTCCATGAGTTTTTGGCAACATGCCAAGATTATCCATATGTTATGGCAGATAGTTTACTGGATGTTTTAACAAAAGGAGGGCATTCCAGGACCCTACAGGAATTGGAGACGGTAAGAATGCTGCTAAAGAAGTAGTTTATTATTGGCTGTGAATCATGAGTCATTCATGTTATGAAACCAGGGATTAACCAGTAGGACAGCTGAACTCCATTCCCTTGAAATGACGGCTTAGCCCAGTCCGGGTGGAGGACATGGGTGGAAAACAATGAACGGAAAGGAGTAACTCAGCTACCAGGATCATTTGGGGCCAGAATATTGCCATCATCTCCAATTTTGGGAGGAATGCACGGTTCAGAAATGGAATTTATACTCTGAAGTCAGTGTGAGGTATGTTTCCTAAGAAAAAAGTCTTGCTCACTGGCTTGAAAGTAAGTTAGCTAAAAAGATAGGGAGTACTCTTTTCCTATTGTGTACTAATTAAGAATTAAGTGGTAAGAATTAGAAAGTAAAAAAGCTTCCTCATTGTAGTCTGCTATCAACATTTGTAAGCTCTCAACAGTTCACAATCTGAAGTAATTCAGAGTCATAGCTCAAAGATGAGAGCCAGAAAATTTTCCCACTGATAAGAGATGTCTCCCAAGTATTGTTACCATAGTTGGGGAACCTCAAGAAATGAGTTTCTCATGGAAGGTTTTTTGGGGTTTTTTGGTTTTGTTTTGTTTTTTTTTTTGGTGGGGGGTATGTTTTGTGGTGCTGGAAATTGAACCAGGCCCCTCACTCACACACTAAGCTAGTACTATGCCACTGAGTTACATCCCCAGCTCCACAGTTATAAATCACAATACATATTTTATAGTGATCCTCTGCTGAGAATATTGTTTGGTTAATACACAGTCCTTGGGACTTCTTCCTGTCTTGTCAGAAACGTGACCTTTTGTTGAAGATAGCCCCCATTATTTAGGTATTCATATGCTGTTTATCAAATATCTTCTTTAACATGTATAGCTTTTGATTAGGTACGGATCTCAGCACTATTACTAAGTATCCCAACTCACAAACTATTTTCAAAACACTAGTTTTCATTAATAAGTTACACTCTGCACAGTGCCTGCCAGGTAAGTGCAAAGTCCTTAGTTTGATTCTCAGTACCAAAAAAAAAAAAAAGTTATATTCTAGCCAGGCACAGCCTGTAATCTACTCTGGAAGCTAAGGCAGGAACACTGCTTTGCTTTCAGCGCCAGCCTGAGTTACATAATTTTGATACCCTGTCTCAAAAACCAATTGCTAGCTGGATGGCTACATGTTGTTACTATTATAAAATTTCTGACAGTTTTGTTTTCCTTAATATTTGCTTTTTCATAAATGTTTTCATAAATTATTTTTCTTTAACAGTTATCACCTGAAGATGAAGGCCAGACCAGGACACTTGACACAACAAAAGAAATGGAGGTGATTATATTTTATTCTTTACAAAAAATAAGTGAAAATTAAGCTAAAAGAGCTAAACAATATAACTTTACTTTAAGATTACTCATTCAGTGTCATGTATCATAAAAGTTACTTTTGTCCCTGAGGAGCAGTAGCAAGCATGCTAAGGAGGGAGCCAGGCCCAATTGCTTTGCACCATCAGCCCCAGACCATGGCACCCAGGGTGAGTAGCTGTGTGGGCATAGTTTCAGGGTGAAGAGACAGCAGCTAGGGCCTCAAACCTGAGTAATGACAGAGCCATGTGAAAGCAGGGCACAGGGGAGGCCGTCTTACAAAGCAGTGCCCAACCAGGCATGGTACTGTACATGTACTCCCATTTACATGGATAGCTAAGACAGAAGGATCACAAGTTCAAGTCCAGCCTATACAACTTATGGAGAGCCTATCTCACAATAAAAAATGGTGGGAGTGTAGCTCAGTAGTGGAGCATTTGCCTAGCACCTAGGAGGCCCTGGGTTCAGTCTTCAGTAAGTTCCCAGCTAATGAGTTCATTTCCAGGAGAATTACTCATAAGTTAGATTTGTTCTTAAGCCATCAAAGTCAGTCTTACACAGTATAGGTTCACAACCTAATCTTGCTTTTTTTTTTTTTTTTTTTTTTGGTGCTGGGATTGAACTCACTACCTCACATTTGCCAAGCAGGCACTTACACCACTGAGCTAAACCCCTGGCCCAAGGTTCACAACTTGAATTTTCCTGTGCTGGGGACTTACAGTATAATGCACAAAGCTGGTGACCAAGGATTCCTGGGTGGAGTTCAGGCAGTAAGTGGGTATGGGTGAAGCACAGATGGTGGAGAATCTTCTGTGCATTGCTAGAACTTGAGAATTTACCTAGATGATGGGACTCTGGTAAAATGTGGAAGGAGAGCACCAGTGAAAAGCTTGAGGGCTTGTCAAAGCCAAATCACCATCATCATCAAATCAGTGACTAGCATACCAATTTAAAGGAAGAAAGGATTTGGCAAAACACAGTGGACCAAAAATTGATAGGCCTGATGCATAAGGTAGATAATAGTAGGAGTACTACACTTTGACAAGGAAAAAAGTCACATGCCACTTCAGATGTGATGAGTGTGACTCGGGACATTGCTGGAGGTGTGGAGCCAGGAGCTGCTAGTGTAGAAATAGGATTTTATTCCAGTCATTAGAGTGAGAACATCAGGAACCTTGGAGAAGATCAATAGTTGAGGTAGGAAACATGTGAAAGGATACTGAGAGACCGTTCTGTGTCAGATGCTGCAGAAGCCTGGTAAGAAGAGAGTGCAAGTGTCACAGTTAACCTTCATCAGAGTGATCTCAGTAAAATAGTGGGCAAAGGTAAACTTGAACCAGTTAAGTGACTGGAGGAAAACTGGACTAAAGGTTGGACAAGCTGATGGGAAGGAAGACTGCAGATGTGAGATCAAGTAAAGATGTAGATGGTGTTTACACTGTTTTTCAGGAAAACAGGAGCCAAGCAAGGCCATGTGCTTAATGAGCAGGCAAGAGTGCAAGTGAGAATAAAAAGGAAGTTAAATAAGAAATGAGTATTGAGTGGAAGTGTGAGGATCCAGCCAAAAAGGCAAACCATAAATACATACTAGTGCCAAGTTACAGTTTTCCTACATTGCACAGTTTGATCCCATACATATGCAAGCAGAAGACTCAAGTATCCAGATTAATCTTGGACTGAAACATCAAATATAAATGGAGCCACTAACTTTTGATTATTATCTGAGTTGATACATTCCCCCACAAGCAGAATTGAGGTTATGGAGACTCTGAGTCTTATAATTCCAAAATAAAACTCTACCTTTCTTAAGATCTTGTTTCTCCCATGCAGTACTAAAAGCCTAACTTTGGGGCCTCAAGGAGACTCAGAAAGCATCTAGGCTGTAGTAAAGATATGCAGTAGAAATCCAAAAATAGACTAGGTGGGTAAAACATTTGCCTTTGAGTCTCAGAAATACAAGCCTTTGTCATACCATAGCACTTCAAAGTTGAGGTAGTGATGAGGCTCTTTATCTTTCGAGTTGTTGACATATGAAACAAGCAATGCAAATTTGTAAGACATCACTGAACAGTGAATTTATGACACTTATTTTGCCACAGTTTGGGAATAGCATGTTAAAAGGGTATTCTGGAAGACATTTTTGGTAGTCATTAAAGTCATGCCTTCAAAGTAAATAGGTGGAATGGCTTTGCCTCTCCACACAGGTCAACATAATGATTTTTACTCAGCACTATCATGGCTTAGCTGGCTCAGAGAGTTGCCTTTTTTTTTTTCTTTTTTTTTTTCTTTTGACTCAGATTACAGAAGTGGAGCCAGCAGGGCATTTGGAATCCAGCACTCATGACAGGCTCACAGCATTGAAAGCAGTAACAAACTTTGGGGCTTCAGTTGAAGTTTTTGACTCTGAAGGTATGTAGCTCAGACATGTTGCTGAAAACATTACACAACACAGCCAGGCACCACAGAAACATCTTGGCCAACCAAGTTAAATGAATGGTAGAAAGCCAGGTGTGGTGGCACATGCCTATAATCCCAGCACTTGGGAAACTGAGGCAGAAAGATTTCTGCAAATTCAAGGCCAGCCTGGGCTACATTAGTGAGTTCAAGCACTACATAGCAAGACTCTTATCTCAAAGAAAAAAAGAGTAGTAGAACATGGCTGTGGTGTTGGTTTTATTGAAGAGGCTTTACTCTTTTGAGGGGTGAGGCTGACCAACAAATGGGCAAGTCCGAGAGCATTAGATTCAGTTTACCACACAAGACTATATGAAAGTATGCTTATGTTTTCATTAGTGTGTTCTTACCACACAGAGGCTGAAGTATTCCAGAGGAAACTTGATGAGACCACAAGATTGCTCAGGGAGCTCCAGAACGCACAGAACGAGCGGCTGAGCACCAGACCCCCTCCCAATATGATCTGTCTCTTGGGCCCATCATACAGAGAAATGCACCTTGGTATGTTTTACCTCCAGTGGGAGAATTGGGGGATGCTTAAAGGAAAAACTTCTGAGTAGTGAGACCACCCACCATAAAGTCATGGTCAAATGAACACCATGGATAATGTGCCTCTTTGCATTTATACACTTAGTATTTTGGATTTAAAGATTATCTAAAGGACCCATTTTTCAGTACCTGTAATTTTTTTTTCCCCTAGCTGAACAAGTGACCAATAATCTTAAAGAACTTGCACAGCAAGTCACTCCAGGTGATATCGTAAGCATGTATGGAATACGAAAAGCAATGGGGATTTCCATTCCTTCCCCCACCATGGAAAACAACTTTGTAGATCTAACAGAAGGTACATCCCTGTTTTCCTGGGAGAGTGAGTAGGGCAGGGGTGGGGGGTGCCTGTTGCAAGTAAAAGGTGTGTCAGTTCTTTCCCTTCAGATAACATTTGAGAAGTTTGGTCTCTTAAGTTTTTAAGGTATAAAACTACTTTTCTGTCTTGTCTAAAGAATAAAAATTTCACACATTTGCAAAAAAAAGCTCCAGTGATGACCTAATAATACAGCTTCTCTTTAACCTTGAATGTGACACAGAAGTGTTATCAACAGCTAGTGCCAGCTTCCGAATGCCAGCTTCATCTTCACTTCCCATTTCTGATTAAAATGGGAAAAACCACTGAGTGAAGTGTTCTTTCTTTAAGATCTGGAAGAACCTAAGAAGACGGATGTTGCTGAGTGTGGACCTGATGGGAGCTGAGGCCAACTGGTATTTGATTATATATTATGTACATATTTTTTTATTCTGAACTTGGAAATGCTTTTCAGAAGATATTAACTATTTGTAAATTGTGTTTTTAATTAAACTTTGGAACAATCAACTTTAATCTTCCAGAGAATGGACCTCTATTAGGTAATAAAGTTGAACCTGGGACTCTTGAAGAGTATTGTGGTATCAAATAAGTTACCCTTTTTAAAAAGCTTTCTGCAAGCTGTGGATGAGGGTGATGTGACCAAGAGACAACCTCAGCACATAAAATGGCCTTCTTCAATATTGTCCCCTAAACGAAGAAAATCCTCAGTCATTGAAATTCCTCATTTTTTACACTCTCCATTAAAGAAGTTACAACTAAATAATTCCTAACTGAGCAGATATCTTGATAATTTATCCAAAAATGGTCTGCATGAGGAAGAAATAGGCTTTGAGCTATTGCCAACCTAGGCAGCATTCTTCAGAATAGTGCTGATGCTGCTTATGTTTCCCCAGCAGTTGCATAACTAAGAAGCTCTTTAAAAATACCCCGTTCAGTGAGATTTTTCTGACTTAGAGCATGGAAACAAATCTAAAATAATGTTAGGATTTGCCAGTGTAGTTCTGCTCTATTACCTAATGGAAATGATGTCTTTATGCATAGTAATTAGGTCCCTTCCCACCCCTGGTCCAGTCACTAAGCTCAGATGAATGGTGATTTTTCTGAATCTAGTTCTGGACATACTCTGTTTAAAATAAAAAGTAGTATTGGACTGGGGACTTATTTCAGTGGTAGAGAGCTTGCTTCATATGTGTGAGGCCCTTGATTCAATCTCTGGTACCATAAGTAAATCAAAGGAAAAAATCCAAGATGTATAAAGACTAATGCTATGAACAAATTAATGCCCTTATACGGTGCCTCCTGTACAACACCCAGAGGGGAAGCCATTTTATGTTTTCCTGACTTGAAAATTAATATGGAACAACAGCAAGTAAGAAAAGGATTTAGCTCAGCAGCATAAGTGCCTGCCCTGCAAGCGCATGGTTGTGATTTTGATCCTGGTACCCAGAAAAAAAAAAAAAACTACTTAGAATATTATGCTAACAAAACCAGTTCAGTACATTTTTATCAAGTCTTTAGAGTCTAATTCCTAAAATACTATTTAGGCAATATTGAACTCAGGTAAGCTCCCAAAAATTAAGATAAATTTAAATTCAAAATACCTTAGGACATTCAGGTTTTCCAGATTGCTAATTTAATGTGTCAAAAGCAGCCAACCACTGGTAGTTTATAAAAATGAAACAAAACATCCAAAACAATGTAACAGATTTATAAATAACCTTACACAGAACAAACTTTTGTCACTTGCCTACATGATCTCAAAGCATATTTCCATACATTGATATGTTACAGACAAAAGTATACATACAGTGGGGAAGGGTCAGCTTTTCTGTTTGGAAATTTCCTTAATAAGTAAACCAGAAAGACTTCAGGTATTTTCCATAGTCAGTGAGGCTCACTTAGGTAAAAATTTTAAGCCAGTCTTTAACCCAATAGAAAAGGTCATTGTTAGAAAATATTTGTTCTTACCAAAACAAAATGACACTTGCAGAGAAGTTGCTTGGTAATTGAAAAACAGTCAAAAGAAAAAACACAACTACAAGTGATTCTTATTATGGTCAGTTATACTCTATGATTTGAACATTGGAAACTAAAATCTTATAAAATATTCTTATCTGAGCACAGTGCTTTAATTTAAAATAAGATACATGAATGGTGACCAGTTACTTTTAAAACTCCCTGCTGGGATTTCCATCTTTGAAGGAAGAAAATAACTTGAATGTTTCTAGCGTAAAAAAACCACAGAGCTCAAAGACACCCATGCCCTGACACATGTCTACCTTGTATCAGCAACAAGACCCTCCTACCCCAGGAGAGCCCAACTGGGCAGCCTTGGCCACTGTCAGATTTTCAGTACTGTATTCCCCTGAAATCAGCCCTTTATGTGAGAAAGCAGTGTATAAAAAAGGCAGTTTAGGCAAGGCTTCTATCCCTTGCTGGCATTTTTGCCATAGAACTCCTTTTACAGAGCAAGTTTTTGAATGCATGTTAATTCCAGTTACATATGACACATTAGAACTGCCACTAGCCCACCCAGCACCTTTTTGAAAATTAGAATCAGTCCCCGCTTCCTCAGGCTGATAAAACACAACTCAAGCAGACAAGCCCGTTACCACCACTTCCACCCATGCCTGTGTACCACTGTACTGCTCCGCAGCAAGTGTGGCAGTTCATTGCAGCCCTGAATGATCAGTCTTCTGAAGACTCCTGCAAGATTTTCTTAACTTCAGGGGGTTCACAGCTGGCTTCTAGCTATGAATCCCTGCGATGTAGTGACATTCAGTGGTGTTCGAGATTCCAGAGATGCTCTGGCAGCAGTGAAGTCAGTTCAGAAAAGGAACAGGCAGTTTGGTTATTTCTCTCCATGAAAGTCACATTGACTTCTAGCTCCCTGTGGAGCTGAAGCATGGTAAGACACCGTCTCAAAGCTGGCTTTTTACCTTGACTCATTCGGGTTCAGAGCAACAACGTCTCAGCATCTGTCAGGAGCTGGTATCCTGGGTAGAGGAACCTTGATACATCTCATGCTGAGTAGATCCTTCTAGTTTTGAAGCTTTCCAGAGTCAGCTATGTGAAGACTAAAGAAAAGGAAGAATGTAGTGCAGGTTGTCCAAGGTTTCGCCACATAGCCTCCATTCCTTCCCACTGAAATAGCATAAGATAGTTAGATTGCAGGGGGATCTCCAAAGTGCAGAAGTAGTCAGGGCAGAACTAAAAGGTGGTACTTTGCTCCTAAGCGTTTCATCTTACTGAACATCATCCCAGGAAATTTCCATCAGAGCTGCCCAACTCAGAGCCAAGGCTTCCCTGCTCCTTGCTTTCTTGCTGTGAACCCATTCCTCAGAACTCTAGCCCCACAGCCAGCTAATGCCATCGACTGATGCTGAACAGCAGTGCTGTTTACAGGTACACTGGAGATTTTTGTCCAGCATCTAAAGTTGCTAATAAAGATATCCCCATTGGGAATGTAACCATTTAAAACACATGTCAGAGATAACATGAAGTGCTATTATGTGTTTGTTTGGGTTTTTTCCTCTACTGGGGGGTTTGTAAAACACCCTTTCCAGCCCCACATCTGTGTGAGAGATACAGACTCCCATGGCTGTTCCTGCTAGGGAGAAGGGAGCCTCCAACCCATCCTAGAGAAGTTGGCTTAGTCTCCTTTGTACATGCTCACAGGCTGTCCAGGTGGGTGTCTATCTTGGTCATGCTCTAAGATCACCAGCAGCGCAGTTGGCATCGCATCCCAGTGATCATCTTCCAGCTGACCTGGAAATCATTGCAGTGACAGCACAAAAGTTCTGGCTGCATTGTGCCCTTTAGCTAAGCAGTTGCTCCAAGCAGGATCTGGTGCCCATCTCTTGAGAATCTTCTGGTGCAAATCCCTAGAAGCCACACTCAGCCATCTGCTGGAGAGGGGGCGATGCTGGCCAGAACCTTCCATCACCTTTGCAACTGGCTTGGGGCTGGCTTCCTGACCTCCTGGGAGGAAACCAGCTTTCTACCATGTTCTGAATCCTCCAGAAGCCTTCAGTTCAGCCCCAGCCCCTGAAATTTGGCAGTGTCTGTGCATACAAAGTAGGTCCGAAGCTCGCCTTTGCCTTTGACATTAATCAGCCCCCGGCATTCGCAGGAGTAACCCAGGCCCTGGAGGATGGCGCAGGTCTCTTCAGTAACCTGACAGGGGAGGAAGCAGGATGAAAACTGCTGTGCTAGGGCCAGGTAGCAGGGGGCCAGTAAGCAGTATACATGTCTGCTTTGTCTCAAAACTAGTGGCCAGAGTGACACACCTGAGTGCTGGTGGAGTCAGCAATTAGGCCCAGGACCCCTCACCTGGGGGAGGGTCTTTCCCGTCAGCCACATTCCATGTTGAGTTTTTACCTGGATTTTCCCAAGTTCTCCTGTGCTTTCCATGCGGCTGGCAACGTTGACTGTGTTGCCCCAGATGTCATACTGAGGCTTTCGTGCCCCGATCACTCCAGCGATCACAGGCCCATGGTTTATGCCTAAAATAATGTTAACAGTTGGCACATCCCAGAGCAAAGCTGCAGGTCAAAGAGTCTGCCCTGAGACCCCAGAAAGCAAGAAAACACCACTAAGACACAGATTGGGTTGGGGCTGTGTTCCTTGCCTGCAGCCAGAGATGATCAAACAGGGACAGGCACACCCTGGCCATGCCAGTTCCATCCAGCTTTCCAACACTCAGGAAGTTGGGGCTTGTTAGTCTCTGGCAGTCTCCCTTTCAACAAGTTAGTGGGCTTTAACTCTGACCCACCAAGCTAACAATGACTACTTAGGTTTAATGATTCTGCTTTGCCATCAGTGTATTTTAAGGTAATCTATTTATACCTGTGACTTTGGTACTCAGTTTGCTATAGTGATATATTCCTACTAAAATTTAGATAACTATAAGAGCAATATGCAGAGGTCAGAATAATTACCCAGCCTCTGCACTTATCAGATCAGAGGGGTTTCTGCAACTTGGTAGGAGATGACCCGGTGCAGCATGGCAAGGCACATTGGGAGAAGCTGCTGGCTCCCGGCAGCTGGGCCCTCACCAACTCGCAGGCGGAAGGAGTTGAAGGAATGCCTGTTGATGCCATCCAGCTTGTGCATCAGGGCGATGCTGAACTCCACCAGGACACCAATGTGGGCATGCTGGCGCTCCAGGTCCTGCAGGACACAGGGCATGTGAGGTCCTACCACCACAGACTCAGGCTGCTAGAGTATCTGACCTGGCAAGGACCCATGGGGCAGGGCTGTCAGTGGACAGTCACCCTTCTCCACTCCCCACCTCCAGAATTCCCCAGGCTGAGCCACACAAGTGCCTTGCCCTCCTTCATAGGATGGCAAGGGGGAGGCCCCACGGAGCAGGAAGTGACAGGTCCAAAGGTTGCCTGCTGCATTACCTCTCCCAGGTGCTTCAGTACCTGGTTCTCATACCCCGAGGGAACACTGAGCCCTGCGGCTGCCATGTAGGTGCTCCCAATGGTCTTGATCTTCTCTACGCCACTGAACTTGGGCTTCAGCAACAACTGTAGGACAAAACAATGACACTGCGGCTAGAGGCACACTGGTGCTCAGAAAAGACATGAGCCTCTGCACAGGCAGACTTGCCTCCTGCAGCCCCTTCCAGTCAGAGTACACGGCCAAGTGCAGGTACAGACACCTCCCTCATCTCTCCCATCCCAAACACACAGCTTAGATTTTAGATTCACTGTCTGCAGTGAATCTGCAGAGTCCAGCCCAAACTGATTTCCTCAGAGACAGCTGATAGCACCAGCTTAGCTGGAAACTCACTCTTTCTGTAAGGACCTGAATCTAAACAAGCTGCCTGCCACAGAGAGGATAACAAGGTATTTGCTGAGCAAATCAATAAAGACAGATTTGTCGCTTTTGTTTTTTAGTGGATATTCCCCCAAAAGATCTGCCTCATTTTGGGTCCGAACCCAGGGCCTTATGCATGCTAAGCATATGCTCTGGCTACCACTGACCTGCATCCCTAGCCCCTGACCTCACCTTTTTAATTGCAGTTAGGCTGCCCAGCCTCTGCCCTGCCCTGAGCCCTCGCCCGTCAGCGGCTGGGCCCAGGCTGTACCTCGTCAAAGTCAGCGATGATCTCATTCAGCAGGCGCAGGCACTCCAGCCCTTCTTTGTTGACATCACACTCTGTGTAGAATACTTTGAAGTCCGGCACGGATGCGAACATGACACAGACACAGTCATAGGACTGATGGTACCAGTCCTGGAACAGGGTAAGGGTGAAACAGGACCTTATGGCCAGTCTGCCTCTAGAGGGGTTGGGGACATGCCTGGTAGTGATCTTCCCAGTGAGCTTTTAAGAGAGCAGAGGACTGAGCAATGGGTCCCCACCCAGGCTGAGACTGGGAAGATATAAGTGGTAGCTCTGAATCAGATGGTCAGGAGGTCAGGCTGGTGGCACTCTGTAGAAGATGGGTCCTATACTAGGCAAGTCACTCAGTTTCTGCCTCCAGAAACCCTGGCTATGAGACAGAGCCCAGGTTTTTACTATGCTGTCTACCAGCACAGGGCGAGCAAGCCAGATACAGCCTGTGGTAAGCAGCTTCGGCAGCTCTGTAGCTCTAGAGTGCACCTGGCATTTATCCATCCCTAGGTCCCCTACCCCAGGGCTGGGCTGTACCTCATTTAGTTTGTCGCCGATGAAGTGGGCAGCCACATGGGCCGGCAGCACATTCTCCAGGAGGAGGCGATTCACGTTCTCCATGGTTTCAAACTCCTCATGTTCCTTCTTGAACTTCTTCTTCCACAGACAATCCAAGCGGCAATAATAGTCAATCTGCAAAGGGACCCATCAGCACCTGTTCTGAGGGTGACACACCCATCCAAGGAGCTGGCAGCCCCTGCTGCAATCCTGGGCACCTGCCCTGGCTGACTGCCATTTGCTCCCTGCCCGGGGGTCAGGGCTTTCATGAAGGGACTGCTGCCCACCCCCACCCCCGCTTTGCACCCGTCTTCCCTCAGAGAGGGAGGAGAGGCCGGGAGCCACATCCACCTGTCTGGACAGCATGACGAGCGTGACGTAGAACAAAACCAGGTAGAAGTTGATCATGGTCCTCAGATCCCTTGTGGAACAGCAGTGGCTGTGGTGGACGACAGGTGACAATCAGCCCCAACCAAGAGCAGGTGCACGGGGCAAGTGCAAGGATGGAAGGTGGACAGACCTCACTGAAGGAACATCTGAGCCCACCCGCAAGGTACCAGAATCAGCCACGGCTGGGTCTGAAGGCACAAGAAGCCCTCGTGGGGACGGAACAGGGACTTGAAGATTGGCATAAGAACTTGGCAGGGGCAGACAGTGAAGAGAAGACTTTCGCAGGTCCTTGATTTCCAGCCTCTTAGTTCAAGGGAGCCCCCCACCCACCCACAGAACCCCACAGCACAGCCCTTCTGTGCCTCCAGCGGCACGTCTGTCAAGGAACAGACCAGAAACACTGCTCCTGCCAAAATTGGCAATCCAGGACATGGCTCAGAGAGGGCCAGGTTGCTCAAGTCCCCTCCTCCTCCCCCCAGGCCAGCCTAGAGCCTGGCAGCCCTCTGTAGAACCAGGCCGTCCCCTGAGGAAGCCATCGGTGAGGCACACCCGTAATGCTGCACAATTCCATACAATGACGCTGCCATCTCTCCCGCCCTTCTGCCCCCGGGGTCCGGGCCAAAGGGGACTGCAAATGCAGCTGCACTGCCACTTGACAAGACACTAAGACAAAACAGGTGCCACTCCTGGCCATAGAGGAGATGCACAGCAGGATGGGGCCCTCCCTACCTGGGGGTTGTGTCAGTCCTGGTAAGGTTGGCTGGGCAGTCAGTGTCATTGAGGTTGCCCAGGCTGTGGCCACAGCATGCAGAGAGATTGAAGAGTACCAGGTAAGCCACTAGGGCCATTGTCAGCAGCAGGAACTTCAGCTCTAGGCTCATCCGCAGGAAGACAGAGCAGGCGATGAAGCCCAGGATGCAGCTGCAGCTGTAATACTGGGGAAATGGGGACGTTCCTCAGGGCCAAGGGTCGTCCCACCACATCCTGTCACCAGGAGCCTCCTTTGCAGAGCACAGCACAGTTACCACAGGGACAACTGACCGTGGCACTAACACAGCAGGCAAGGGGAGCCAAGGTGTTACACTGCTCTGCAGTTTTACTTACAAGTGTGAGCTCATTTAAGGAAAAATGCCAATAAATAAAACCACAGAAGTCATATGTCTCAGAGCAAGGTCCAGGCAGTGGGGTACACATACCTGAGTGGTCCTCTGTCTCCCAAGGGCTTCCTAAAGCAGATCTCTGCCCCCGTTACTCTTGCTCAGCATCATGCTGTGGCCTCATGCTGCCCCCAAGATAAAGACTGCACTCCTCAATCGTTAGCCACCCTAGACCAATCCTACCTCTCTAGCTTCATCGCCCACTACCCCCTCCATGATACAGCTCCTGGAAATCCTGAGATATGCATGCCTCAGCTCCTCACACTGACTCTTCTTCTCACCCTACCCACAAACCTCTCTGCCTTTAGATTCCTGCTCAAAACTCTGACCACTCACTACACCCTGAAAAGCACAAGGCTCTCATTCTGCTTATCTTAGGCCACTCCAGAGACAGAATGTGGTTTGTTGTCAACCTACAGGGGACCCAGCACTCTTCATCACCTCTGAAGCTCACACATGAGACTCCCTAAGCTGAGCCCCTGCCTCCCTGCCCACCCCACAGGGCTGACAGCAAGCAACCAGACCTAACCCGGATTTTCCCCAGCTCAACAAGCCGAGACCCCACCTCCTGCCCTTCTGGGAGACACTGGATTCAAGCCACAACCATGGACTCAGAACCCAGAACCAGTGCTCTTAATGCCAGAGCTGTGTCCACTGGCAGGAGCATCTCAGTGATGACATGTGGTACCCCAGGGGCTGGGCTCTGCTGGCGCCTGTTCTGACGCACTCACCGGGAGGAGCTCCCTCCAGGTCATGTCTCTGCTCCTTGCAGTTTCGTTGCCCCCAGGCAGCCCCAGGGCTGAGTCAGGCATCAGGGGCTACAGAGGAGACAAATCCTCCTTAGGGTTGGTCCAGAGGATGGGGACCTGTAATCTGCCAGGGCCCAGAGAGATGAGCCCAAGATAACCACAGCACCATGATGGCCTGAAGCTGCACCAGGCTCAGCTCTCAGCACTTTCTCTGTGGCTTAGGCAGAGTGGAAGTGACCCACACTCCGAGGGGCCCCTCCTCCTCTGTGGCCCTGAGGGGCACTACAGCACTAGAGGAAGGAGCTGGAGTGGGGCATAACCCCTAGTGAGGAAACTGAGTCCCAGAGATGCTGAGTCCGGGCCTCCTCAGAGCCAAGAAAGAGGAATGTGATGTCAGGACACTGGGGAGGCTCAAACCTCAAACATCTTGTCCTTATGAGACTGGCCAGATAAGTACCCTGGGTACTTCAAGTCCTCACTTGAAAAAGATGAGGAGCTCTGGGCCTTGCCTGGGGACTTCACAGGGCCACCCGTAGAGCCCTACAAGGGTTAAACCAGATACAAGGCTAATGCAATGAGATTCAAAGGCAGAAAGTGCACTGCGGCACCAGGTCACACTCTAGAACTGACCAGGTTGATGATGGCGACGGTGAGCAGGCTGCCGATGGTCAGCACAGCCAGGGACAGCCTCAGCAGGGGTCGCGTCTCCACCCTCTCAGAGATGGCCCGGAGTGTCCCCTGGATTGGGCAGCACCTCTGTGGAGACACAGGTGGAATTACCCTGAGGGGCACCAGAAGGAGCCTGGAGTCTGCCTGGGGTACCTGTGAAGCTGGGACCTCAGGAGAGGTAAACTCCCACAGAAGAGAGCCAGGCACCAGTACCTTCCAGAGCAAGGCTCAGACCTCCAGAGCTCACCACAGAGGGGCCAGTCAGCCCCAGAGTGGGGAGGGAGAGGCCGAGGGGGCCAAGGGTGCACAGTGCTGCAGCTCAGGGCCCTCCACTCACCATGAACTCTGAGGCAAAGTAGAGGCCTAACACCAGCCCCAGCAGGCAGGCCACTAACCCAAAGGTCACGCCCAGAGATGCCATCCTGGAGAGGAGAAAAAGACCTAAGTGCCCAGTACCCATCTGCCCCTCCCCAGCCAGTTTGCTGGTGTTCAGTCACCTACTCCCACCTGGATTGCTATTCACAACCAGGGATGTCTTTGAGAACTGTGGTCCAAGTGCCCCACCAATAATACACAAGGCCTGCCCAAGACATAAAGATCAAGGCCACATTATGTCCCATTGGGCCAACTATAGAAGAACTGAGCATTATCATAAGCCTTTGGACTTGGGCCTGGCACATAAAAATGATATAAAAGCATTTCCAACTTTCTCTTTATTAAGCACATCTTAAACCACAGTATTAGCTTGTCCTCTGGCCTAATGGGCCTTCTAGAAACCACCTTCACTCCCCGCTCTCTGACCTTACCCCCATTATCCCTGTCCCCCAACAGCAGGGCCCCAGAGCCTAAAGCATGAATCTCAGGGACTTCCTCAGTCCCGGTTGTCCTTAGCTCAGGAAGCCTCATTTTCCTGCAAGAGTCCACCCTGAAAGAACTCCAAACCCTCAGGGCAGAGGGGCAAACTATAATACCTGCAGGGCACAGAAGTAGCAACTGACAGAAGACAGTGTAGGGGGTGACATTCCATTACAGGGGAGAGTGGGCAACTCCAGGTGTGTAGCCACAGCTTCTGCTCCAGGGACAGGGACCAGGGACGCTGGGGTCTGAAGTCACTGAGCTCAGGGGGTCACCACCCAAACTCACCTGGGCATCACCAGGATATGGACGAGCAGGATGCAGAGGAAGACAAGGCCGGCACAGGCAAAGTCATAGCGGGCCCGGGGGATGGGCGCCAGGCGGTACTGGGGGCGACATGACTGTGAGGGGCTTTCAGCCTTGAGACTCAAGTTCATCACCTCGAAAAAATGCTTCACATCCCCCCTTGAGCTCCGAGTGATGTCACATTTAGTAACTTCCGTTTGTCTGCATTTGCAGTTCAGTTCCTTTTTCAGGTTGAGAAGCTATGCCTCCCCCTGTCGGATCCCTAAGCAGGGCGCTGACTTTATCTCCAAGGTCCCTGAAGAGCACTCGGCTCCGTGGACAGGAGCCAAGTCTGAGGTCCTGGGGCTGCCAGTCTGTCTGACCTCACCCTAAACCAAGTTACCATAAGGCTGGGCCCGAATCCCCAACCACAGGTAAGAGATGCCATGTGACCCCCAGCCTCGCAAGGGCCCCTGCCACAGGTCAGGTGCAGGGGGCATTCCAGGCTAGCAGGACTGCCTGGCACATTTGCTGGTGACCTCCCCAAAGGAGCCCCATGGAGAAGGACCCCTTCCTCCAGTCCTCAGGCTGCTCATGAGGGTAAGGGCAGCTCGGGACCTGAGAGGCGCAGGCCTCTGCCAGGTGAGGGTTGAGTTACATGAAGACATGCGTGCCACTCAGTCACACGGGACACAGAGCATGTTGCTACAGCAGCCAGAAGGGACAGTCCAAAGGTTCTACTAAGGCTGAGCCTAGATTTGGGGTTTTCCTCAATGGGAAGCCCATCCTGGGAGCCCAGAGCACTTAGGGGCCTCATCTGCTGGGATTCTGGCCATTGCAGAGCAAAAGTCTTCCAGAAAGAGTGCGAGCAGATCCCAGTGAGAGCTCAGGGTCAGGGGGCGAGGCCAACGGGCCAGAGCCCAAGCTGGGACTATACTGCCCCTGCCACAGCCACCTGCAGGAAGTCCCCTCCCTTGTCCTAGCTGCCCTGGGACTTACTCCCCTGCCCAGGTCTCACCTCACGCTCAAAGCCCTTCTCCAGGAAGATGGGACCAAAGGTGTAGAAGTCATCGGACTTGGAGCAGCAGGGCCTGGAGGGCAGCAGTGTGAGGCGGGGACCCAGGGCAGCCCTCAAGAGGCTTCTGGGGGAAGGGGAGGGGTCACGTGGGCCACCAGGCTGAGGACACAAGCAGGGCCTGCTCACATGGGGCCTCACCGTGTGGAGCTGAGCCCCTCGATGGCTGACAGCATCTCGTCGTCATAGGAGTCGTCCTCCGACCGCCCCTTGGGGGACATGCTCCTGGAAATAGATACCCCACTGCATGGTCCTAGGCACCCACATCTGCTCACTCAGAGAATTGTAGGTAGGCTGATACACTGTGGGCTTACCAGAGTCCAGGGCCACAGGGGGATGGGGCCAGGTGGGGCTGAGGCCCAGAGAGTGCAAGTGAAAGCTCAGCCTCACCTGGAGGACAGACTCCCAACCCTGGTCGTAGGGCTCCTCTGCTTCTCCCATGGTCCACACACCCCAAAGCCCTCACTACCAGCCCCACTGGCCTTGCCCTGGGGTGCTCAGTCTGGGTCACCAGCAGGTGATGGGCCTTAGCAATGGTGGCCCCTAGAAATGCTCTGCCTCGAGATGTGACCGGGTCCCAGACTGGTCAGGGCCACCTGCCTGGAGGAGGTGACCACAGCAGAACTTGGCCAGGCAGGCAGGACACAGATGGACAGAGGGAAGGGGTAGTACACGCACCTGTCAGGGGTCCGGTGGCGCCGCAGGGGAATGGCCTGGAATGGACCAGAGGAGAGACTTCATTCCCTGCACCCTGGCCCTGCAGCCCCTCACAGCCTGGGTGTGTAGCCTACAGCAGAACTAGGTCTGGGAGCACAGAGGACAGGGACATTCCCAGCTTCCTGGAGCCCCTTCTACTGTCTGCTCTTCCCCCAAAAGCCTGGAGGGTGGTGGAGCAGAGTGCACCCACTTTACAGCCACGTCGAGGTTCCTCCTGGCCCTTCGCAGAACCCACACCCAGCCCTCTGGTCAGGCTCAGGGGCACCTACCTTGGGCCTTCGCCCGTTTGGGACAGGGGTCTCACTGCTGCTCACGCTCTCGCGGTGGTTGAGGTGCGCGAAGGGCCGTGCGGCACCCCAGGACTCAAGGTAGCGGGTCATGCGCACAGAAGCCCGCATCTTCAGGGCTGCATCCCCTTTGGGCTTGGGGAGGTGCTGGCTGGGTGGAGGCAGCTGCTGGCTCTACAGGCAGAGACACTGGTCTGTGCCACCTTTCCCCCTGCCCACCCCTCTGGCTCCATGTGAAATGTAACCCCGTTAAAGCAGGGCCAGGGCCAAAGCTGCAGGGAACCCCAGCTCAGTCTCTGCCCCTGCCCAGGTCGGGAGGAGGCTGGTGGTCATACAGTCTGCTGCCCAGGTCCAGAGCCTGCTCTGTCTGCCGGGGAAGGGATGGGTTCAGGTCCTCACCCTAAGGCTCACCTGGCCCAGGCTCTGCGAACAGTGAGCCCTGGCGTCTGAGTGCCCACAGCCCCTCCCATGAGGCACCGCAGGAAGGTGACTCCCAGGTCAGCATCCTGTCTGCCCACCCACATGTGGCCAGCACATGCTCCTTCCTTCCTGTAGTGAGCAGCCAATGCAGGGTCGCTGGCCCGTACCCAGACACACCATCCAAGGTGCAGAAAATAGCTTCCCAGAGTTCCACTCACTTGGCCCCCAAATCATGCGCCTGCCAGCTCAGCACCGTCCAGGGACTCTGGCTTACCCAGGCCATGAGTGAGAGGCCACCCTGCCCACTCCCCTCCCTACTGAGCCCAAACTCCCTCTGAAACAGCACCCTGGAGCTTCCCCAGGCAAGGCTGGGAAAGGGGGAGAGAAAGAAAAACCCCTGGCCACCAGAGACAAGCCTGGGCCACTCTGAGCTCTCTACCCACATCCCAAACACTCTGCCCCCCTCCAGGAGTCCTGTCCCCGGGGGCCCTTCCAGCATCCACAGGCTAAAGCACCTAAGTCACAAATACTGGCCAAGCCAAAATAGAAACTTTCCCAGAAAATTCTAGCCTCCTTTTGGGATAGAAACACTTCTCAGCCTGATGTCTGCATAGCCTCAGGGAATTTAGCCTTGGTGAGGGTCCCAAGGTCAAAGGAAAGAGGTGCTAGATCTGGGGGGTAGGGCAGTGTTCCTCTGCCACCCTCTCCACTGCTGCCAATGCTGCCTGCACAGCCATAGTGGGTCAAGTTCAAGGTCACCGACGCATGTTAGAACATCAGAGGCAGTCTCCAGCCCCTGAGAAATAGCACTACATGTGTAATAAAGACCAGGGGCTCTGAGTCAAACTCACCTGTTCAAAACAGGTACGAGATTGGCAGGGGGCCCACAAAAGGCAGGCACTGCCCAGGGGTGCCCAACATAGCTAGCCCCACAGGATGGCCACACCCACACGCGCAGACACAGCGAGTCAGAGCCGGCAGATGTGGAGCTGGGGGACAACCTCCATGTCCTCCAGGGGGCTGCATCTGGACAGCACATTAGGGGCCCTGCTGCCACTTTTGCATCCCTAAAACTCCCTGCAAAAGGGAGACAAAATGCTCCCCACCAGGTCCCCTCCAGAGAGACACGTTGGGGTGAGGAAGACTATAAGAGACCCTTCACACCCATTTGCAGCTATGTGAATGAACAGAAGGAAGAAAGGTGTACAGCCCTTGGCTGCCATTTGGGTGTGGAGCTCTCTGCAGCCACGTTTGAGCAGTAGACGCTGCTTCTCCTCTCAAAGCCACCTGAGCAGCCACTCCATGCCAGTCGCCGTTCTGGGCACATTGTGGACATACTGCAGGGGGAACCTGCCCACGGGACCTTATGGTAACAACAAATGCGGAGAAAGGTAAATAAACAGGGTCCTTCGGGGCTACAGGACAGTCAAGTCCAGAGATCAGGGTGGTTTTCCCCAGTGCTATTCCTACAAGAATGTGACATGATAGGTGTCCCAGAGACAACAGCAGCGAGGCCAGGGAGGGCTGAGTTGATGAGCGGATGCTGGGGAGACTCATAAACTGCCCCCCAAACATGGCAGGAGAGAAAGGGAGCCCAGGGTGCAGGGGCTGAGGCTCCCGAGCAAACCCCAGAGCCCTGATTCACAGAGTAGCTGCAGGGCCAGCTGGCTTCCCTCGAGCAGAAACCCTGGCCTGTGCATTCTCGGCGGGCATCAGAGGGACCCCACCTGCCTGGAGCCACGGGGAGCGGCTTGCGCTCCTTAGCCAGGCAGACACAGGCCAGAGCAGGGAGCCCCAGAGATTCCTGTCTAGGACCTGCTCCCAGCCATTCCCGCCTTCATGAGTTTTGCTCAAAGCCTGTGTAGATCAGGGAGGGTGACACTCCTGAGTAAATAAAATGGCGACCGCTACTGCAGAGAACCTGAGATTTGCCTGCTGCCATGGTGTGGCCACAATTGGGCTCGTGCTCTCCCTCAGGCAGTGGCACTGGCCTTGCTATCCCCACCCCCAGCCCCACTGGCCCTGCCAACCCAGCGTCCCACCACCTCTGAGCTGCGTACCCTGGGGTCGATGACCAGGTAGGTGCGGATGTTCATTTCTTTCAGGTAAGGGTCCCGCTGCTGCCCCTGCCCATCTTCCACCTCGTAGGCCTTGTCCAGATGTTTCAGCGTTGCCTCTGTGATGTGTACCCGGCTGGGAGAGACGCAGGTCAGACACAGCAGCAGGGCCCAGAGAGGGCTGGCACCCAGCTGGGGACGCATAGCAAAAGGACCAAGCAGGGCCAAACCTCAGGCTGGCTCCCCAGACTGTGTGGACACTGCCTCTGTCCCCAGCCTCCACAGCTGACCAGCCCTCACCTCCCTCAGCCCAGAGAGTGCTCCTGGGGTCTGACCCCGCCCCACCAAGCCTCACCCAGGGACTCCGGCTGCCTCCATCCTGTTAGCCAGGGACACGTCATGCGACCACACATCATACTGCCACTTGCGCAGTCCGATGACACCACACAGCACATTCCCTGAGTGGATGCCCACACGCATGCTGATGTCGACGCCTGTGGCCTCCCGCACCTGCCTAGGGCACAGAAGTGTAGTCACTCAACGCAGCCAGGACCACAGGGGCACCTCCTGCTCAGGGACAGGTGGAGGTCCTAGGTCCAGGCAGGAATGGAGGAAGGGAAGCCTGGTGAAGCCACCTCCTCAGAGGGCACAGAGCATCTATCTCTAAGAATGACAAGTGACACAGCCAGTCCCAGTACTTGGAGGGGGGCGCTGGGCAGGAAAGAACAGGAACCAGTGCTTCTGTCATGGTAGCTCATGTCAATGGGCCTATGAATCCACCCCTGGCATCCCCACCTGGTAACCCTGCTGGGCCTGAAAATGCTGTTGGTCTGCATAGGGGGTCTGGGCACCACCTGGTGTGCAGCAGAGAGAAGAGACATGTCCTGGGGTGCTCCTGTGCAAAACAGGAACTCTGCACATCACTTCATCACTTGGGCTCAAAGATCCCTAAGTTAGAGCTTCTGGGGACCCAGGAGACCATGAGAAGCACCTCTGATCCCTGCTGATGGCAGGGAGAGATAGGATACAGCAGAGACAGGGCACCACATGTCCACTAACAGGACTGAGATGGGTTGGAGCCAGGGAGCAAAGGGACATCAGCACAAAGTTCAGGCAGGCTTCCAAGGTCACACAGCAGTCACTCAGGCTTGGTCCTGAGCCAAGCTGGAACCAGCACTGACTCTGGTGGTGACTCTTCCAGTAGCACAGGCCACTCTGGTGAGGCTTCAGGAGGTTTGTGGGGGACACCTGGGAGCCACGGGCAGCCCTGCCATGCCCAAGCCCACCCGGCCTCTGCCAGATTGGTCCCACAGGGGTCCTTCCCACAGAGCCCAGAGGACCTCATGAGGAGCAGGGGGCTGGAGGGAAGGAGCCTGAGGGACAGTGCCTGACTCATGGAGCATCTCCTAGGAACAGGAAGCGGACAGAACCTTCAGTTGCACCTGGCTCCAAAGGTCCCCTGCTGTCTTCCCTGAGTCCTCCTCATGCTATTGCTGAGACTGTCCTGGGAGAGATGGCACGGGGCTTACCTGTCCTCCTGTCACCAGTTCTAAGACCCTGAGATCCAAGGACGCAGCCCCAGGAGGAGGCAGGGCAAAAGCAGAGTTTGCTGAGGGACCCAAGTCACCCCACTCCCGGCCTCCAGGGCATCCCCCACCTGCCCATGCCCCTGGCACCTACTTAATGGCCTCGCATATGTCCAGCCCCATCTTCACACAGTTCCGGGCATGGGTGGGCAGGGACACAGGCAAGCCTGACACACAGTAGTAGCAGTCACCCAGGATCTTGATCCGCATGCACTCGTTGGCCTGCAGGCAAGGGGCCTGGTCAGTGGAGTCTGAGGCCACACGACCAGGGAGCTACCCTCTTACCACCCACCAGCAGCTGCTTCTGAGCCTGGCAGGACTGGGGTCCCAGGGACATTGGGAGAACCCCAACCAAGCATCCAGAGCTGAAAGCAACTGTTCACAAGGGCCTCTGCTCTGTTTCATCTGCCCATATCTTGTCTGAGCACCTACTGTATACCTGGTGCTGGGCTAGGCAGAGGGACAGAGCAGAAAATGAGACCAATGCGAGCCTCTCAGCTGTGAGCCACACAGGCTGGAAGAGCACTAAGCTGCTGCAGAGCTGCAGAGTACTAACAGGAAGTGAGGCTTGGAGGGAGAGGAAGTGCCCAGGAGGCCAGAGGCCTTTCGCAGAAGTACCATCTCAAAGAAGTAGAGCCAAAGAAGTAGAACAAGCAAGCCATACCAGTACCTGGAGGAAGTGCAATCCAGGCACACGCAAAGGCCTGGGGACCAGAAAGTTGTCTGAGACAACCAGACAGCCAGGGTGGGGAAGGAGGAAAGGTAGCAGGTGCCCTAAACCAGAGTCAGCAGGTGTCAGGTTCAGCCTAGAGATGGCCCTGCCGCTAGGCTTTGGAGAGTGCAGAGAAAGGCAGGAAGGAAGGAGGGCTGGAGAATGGGGAGGCTGCGTCCTCCTGAGAGAAACCCAAGGAACCAGTGGGCTGACTTTGGCCCGATCTGAGGCGGTGCTCCAGCCTCCACCCCACCCCAACCCTCAGCAAGGGTGGCCACCAGTACCCAGGTCGAGGTTTTAAGGACCCTGAGAAGGAGCCTCACACAAACATGAGACTCTGACCTAAAGCCTTGCTGCGCCTTCGCATTGACGCTGGTCTCTAGGCCACAGTAGCCGCCTTAACCTCTGCCTTGACCCCTCAGTATCCTCCTGCAAGGTGGCTTGGGCTGCCATGCTGCTGGATCATCTGTCCCAGGTCTGGGTCCTGGCCTGTGCGCAGTCTGCCCCTGGCCTAGGAGTAACTGCCAGTGTCATTCACCCAGCACCCTGGCACGGCACAGCCTCCCCTCAGTGTGTGCCTGCATGTGTGCCTGGCACTGGCCATGGCCCTGGCCCTGACCCTGGCAGGTACATGCTGGGCACAGAGGTTTTAGTAGAGAGAAGGTATCAGAGGAACTGCATGCCCAGACCATGCCAACATCCTCTCCAGCAGACGTGGCCAGCCCCAGCTGTCAGGAACTCAGGGGAACTTAGCCACACACCCACGCTGCTCCTCCACAAGCCGACTGGCCCATGGTGTCCTTGACACATGGAAGTTGGAGGGCAGGGTCCTGAGGCCTGAGCCCTGAGAAGAGGTAGACGTTTCAGGATCTGATCACTGACAGAAGTAAAGGCTGAGGTCACCCTGCCTGTCTGCCTGAAAACTAGAGGAGCAATTGAGCCATGGCTCGGGAACCAGGGAGGGAAGGAGAGGTGCCCAAGATGGGGAGGGTAGGTGGTGGGCTTCTTGTCAGGAAAAGGCCAGCTGTGACCCGCAACTCCACTCCCTGCCTCACACACGGCCCAACCTCCTGCTGGCTCTGAAGCCAGAGAGCTCCTGAAAGAAGGCTCCAGGCTGGTCCCTCCTCTGAGCCTCTCAGTCCACAATGCTCTCCAGGACACCCCTGGCCAGTGGTATCCAACAGTGGTTACCCTCGGTGATGGGGAGCTTAGCCCTGTAAGGGGGAGCCCGCTCCTGGCGAGGCAGTCCCTCTCAGGACTGAACACCTCTGATCATGAAGCATTCTTTGCAGGGAGGCACCTGAGCTTGTCTCTCATCAATTCTGGACCACTGTCCCTCCCCAGAGTCAGCTGAGGGCCTTCTAGAAACTGATGGGTGTAGGCACCAGCACTGGTATTTTAGCTTTCTAGGTGATTTACACATGCAGCCAGGAGAGGGAACCACTGCCTTACCCCTAATCTGCAGTCATACTTAGGGGTCACCACTTCCAGAAGGCCTGCTCTGACCACCTGCGCAGCCCCAGCACCGGCTTTAAAACACATGAGCAACCTGAGGGTAGCCCAGGCTCACTGGAGCCAGAAGGCCTCAGGCCATTTGGTACGTTAAGAAAAATCCCTCCTGCCTGGTACCTCAGTGGTCCTCAGTATCCTGGGCACATGTTGTGCTCCTCAGCTCGGTCACTGCAACCTGTATCCCTGTCCCCTGACTACCTGGGTCCACATCACTCCGAGGCACACACAGCTTTTTGTCTACATGCTGTTCCCGATCCAAAACACCATTCCCTCACCTCTTTGGATCTCTTTTTTAGGTTTTTCAAATTTTCCTGTGCACAGGATTTACCTAGCATCTTGTGAAAAGCAGGTTCTGGGTGACACAGGGCACCTGTAGCCCTCAAGGCTGCTAGGTGAGACTTTGCATAGGGAGGAGGAAGCCACCTCCCACAGGTGGCCAAGTGCCCTGCCTGAGCTCCTGCACCCCAAGTCACCCCCAGATGTGTGCAGCAGCCTCCCCACCAGCCTCACACAGTTTAGGGGGCAGGATTCCTGCAGCCTTGGCCACCACGTAACAATTCCCCCAAACCCCATCTGGGGTCTTGAGAGCCTGCGCTGCAGGGATGCTAAGACTCAGCCAAGGGTCCTGGTCTCCTCCCTGGCACCGTGGTAGGGGCCAGGCTCACCTTAGCGATCTGGTCAAACTTGCCGAAGAGCTCATTCAGCATCACCACAAGCTCTTTGGGGGAGCAGTCGCTGGCCAGTTGAGTGAAGCCCACGATGTCTGCATACAGGATACTGGGGCAGGCCAGAGTCAGGGTCAGGGCGGAGGCCTTGTGAGACACAGTCAGCCCTGGGCCCCCATCTGACAGATGCCCCAGCCATAATGACAAAGCAAGTTTCAGAAGCTTATGACAGCAGGATAGCATCGACCTTGGCAATAGTAGGCCCATCACTGCAGATATTCAGGGGAGGAGGGAGGCCCCCAGGCAGCTCCAGATCCGGCTCCCTTCCTGTACCCAGATGCTTATCCTATCTATACAAGACCAGAACTAAACTCCCCAGGCAGATGCTACTCTTGCCCCCTCAAGCCTGCAGAATGCCTGTTCTACAGACGAGCAGGCAGATCAGTCACTCCCACTACACCTCCCTGCCCTGCAGCCCAGAGGGGCCGCAGTGGAGCAATAGCCTGGGACCACATGCGGAGGTTCAGGGCTGGCAGGTCTCACAGCACTCACGCCTGGACTAACTCAGCACACTCACAGTACACTCTGCACCCTTCCGATCAGCCCAGGGCAGGGTAAAGCCTCTTCCCCACCACCACCACTGTGATTCTTTTGTTTCAGAACCTAATCTGATCCTGGCCCTGGGGAAGTAGAGAAGGGACTGAGGAAATGTCACCTCCCAGCCTTGCATTGCTGGGGCCTGAACCTTGTGATGGGCAGGGGTGCTGCCGGTCTGGGGCGGGATGTGGTGGCTCCCAGCTCTCAGGGGACACACCCACCTGACATTCTGGTGCCGCTTGACGTAGAGGCTGTGGAAGTTGTTGTCGGGCATGTAGCGGCGGTCCCCACCCTCCTTGAGCCGCTCAATGATGGCCAGCTTCATGCCCATGGAGATGTGGGCTGGCAGCACGGACAGCAGCAGGTTCTCCTGGGTAAAGGTAGGCAGACCAGTAGGGAGACCAGAGGCACAGGCAGGGTGGTGTCAAGCCCCAGGCAGACTTGCTTGGCCTCTATGCTCCCTGCCCACCTTACCAGTCTGCCCACAATGCCAGCTCATTCTCTGCTAGCTTACATCCAGCATTAACCCAAAGCAACGCACAGCTTTTCATCTCCCTAGGGGCCCCCAGGAGTGGGATCCATGGGGGTCTGTCCAGGCATGCCATTATGGCTTACATTTTAAATCTCACCCAAAAGTGTCATGGGTCCCAAGGTGGGGCTTTCAGAAGGAGGTTGGATCTTGGGGGTGCTATGCTCATTAGTCAGTGAACCCATTACTAAACTCATAGTTGGCTGTGCTGTTAGGAGGCAGAGCCTGGGTAAAGAAGGCAGGGCCTGAGTGAAGAAGGTGTCTCCCTCTCTGGCTCTTCCTACTCTCTCTGTTTCCTGGCTGCCATGAGGCGAGCAGTTTTGCTCTACCATGCCTTTCCACTTACTGCTTTAAAGCTGTTACTGCTTTAAAGTCAGCCAACCCTGAACCTTCCGAAATCATGAGCCAAATAAATCTCCTTCTTTAAAGTGCATGTGTCAAGTATTTTGTCCCAGGCATGGGAAACTGACTATGCAGACCCCACGCTCCAGGATCTTGACAAGCACCTGATGTCTAACAGAGAGGAGAAGGATGGAGTTGTAGGGAGGGTGAAGGCTTGGGGAGCAGGGCAGGAAGACTTGGCAGGGGCCTGGCATGGATCTAGGGGAGCAGGGTCCTCACCTGCTGGCGCTTCTCAATGCGCAGCTTCTTACGGATCTGGATGCACTTAACAGTGTAGGTGAAGAGGTCCCGGGAGGCATCCTGCATCTGGTGCTTGTGGAAAGCACCCGTGAAGTTGCCACACAGGAGAATAGTGGCATTGGCCAGCAGCTGAGGGCAGGCAAGGCAGGGCATTCAGCCTAGCATGTCCATCCCACCCTGGACCTAGCCCCCTTGGCAAATAGGAACAAGTGCTTTCCCATTCCCTGGGACCCCCAACCCATACAGAATGGTACTGTTCTTGGGTTAGGCAGAGAAACTGAGGCCCAGACAGGGGCTGGTCTGCTCATGAGTCACTGTGACTACAAGACCAGGCCTAGGCCCTCTCTGTCTAGACGGCACCTGTCTTGTCAGGAGGGCTTGGCCAGTGGAGGCTGGGGAGGCCAGACACTTCCAAGGAAGCAAAAGTGGCCACTTCACAGAGCCAACAGCAGTCACAGGATGGGGAAGGCAGAGTGGTTGGTTGCCCAGGGTCTCCACTCGGGAGTGGGCACCCGGGTGAACTAGAGGCATGGAGTCCCCTGAGACATCTCCACAGCCCTACTGCCCATGAGCAAGTTTATGCACCACACAGGCACAAGATGTGGTACCCAGGGCCAAGTCCCCTGCCCATCAAGTCAGGGCCCTGTGGAGACCTCAGGAGCAGCCCTCCCTCAACAGGGGTGCTAAGGCAAGCAGCACAGGGTGAGAGCCACATGAGGCAGGTCCCCAGCAGACTCAGAGGAAGCCCAGCCCAGCCCGTCTGCAAGCTTGGTTCCCAAGTCTCCAGGTTCTAATCACCCTGACTGCCCACCCCACCCTGGCCCTCAGCCTGCCACTCACCTGCAGCCCCACCCCAACGCTGGGCGCCGTCAAGCCCCCCATGAGGGTGCCGAACACCAGGAGATGGGAAATGGTGGAGACCACACCCACAGCAATGGCTGCCTGCATGCTGAAGGGCAGCAGTGTGTACACCACGAAGACCACGAACAGGAAGAAGGGTACCTGGAGACCGGGTGTCAGGAGACAGGTTGGCCACATGGCCTGGGCCTGGACACAGCCCAGCATGGAGGTGACAGCAGGCCCCACAGCTTCTGGACTCCTGGAGACAGCTCTCCCAGGGCCCTCTGTGCTTGGGCAGCCCATCACCTCCTCCCTTTACGGCCACACAGTGGCAGACACAACAAACACAAAGCACCGGCCTGCACTGGGCCTCCTTTCCTGTGCACTATCTATGACAGGGCCCTGCAGCTGTGACCAGGACACCCCCTGCTTGATGTCCTGCCAGGAAGGGATGCTGGCCAGAGCCCCCCTGTGCTGTGCAAGCAGCACAGCCCCACCTGCCCCCTGGCCCCGGCAGGCCCTGCACCCTCCCTGCCTCCAGGTATAGGATTTCAAGAGCCTCACACCCCTGGGTCACAGGAACAGCTCACAGAGCAGGGCCACAGCACCTCCACTAGGCACAGACACATCTGGGACCCAAGCTGTGTCTTTCAGATAAGATCAGGTGACCTGGTGGGGAGCAGCCTGCAAGCTGCTGCAGCTACCTCTGCCCCCACCTGGGGCAGCCACCCCAGGATGAACCAGCAGAGGAGAGCAGAGTCTGGGGAAGTGGGGTCTGGCTACCCTGCAGGGCCCTTCCTGGCACAGGAGCTGGTTGGTGCTCTGAGCTGGAGCTCTATCAGCTGGGACCAAATGAGGGTCCCTCCAAAGGCCATGGCCAAACTCCCACGTGGAGCCTCTCCCAGCCCAGCCCCATCAGCAGACTTGGGGACAGAACTAGTCTGGGGCCTGTCCTCGACCCAGCCTGCAGCACCCAGTTTGGGAAGAAGCTGAGGGTGTGGAGACTCCCTCCCACCCACCCTGTTACCTGCGCCCATGCACAGGCCGCCCTCCTCCAAGCGTTCCAGGCCAGCACGTAGCCCAGCGTCACCAAGCAGGCCCAAGTGAGCAGCGCCAAGGCCCGAAGCCACTGCCGGACCAGGCACTCCATGTACACCAGCACATAGAGAGCCACAAATACGGCCAGCGTCACGAATGCCGTGCCCAGGACAGCCTGCTGCTCCAAGCGGTCCTGGTGGGGCAAACAGACACAGAAATTTTGAATTTATGATCCTCCTGCTTCAGCTTCCTGAAGTAACTGGCTAACAGGTATGTCCCACTGCTCCTAGCTGCACCTGACTCTTCAAGAGTAAGCAGAGGAACCAGGTGTGGTGGCACTTGCTTTTCATTTCCAGTGCTCTGGGAGACTGAGGCTGGACAACTTAGTGCCTTAGTGAGTCTCGAAATAAAAAATATAAAAAGAGCCAGGAATGTGGCTCAAAGCAAAGGCCTCGGTCTCAATTCCCAGGACTGAAAAGAAAAAAAAATGGAATAAACAACAGGTTCCAGTGGATTCAGGCAGCAGGTGCCCTCTCATCCCTGCGCTGGGAAGGGGCTGTGGTGAAGGGTAACAAGAAGCCCAGAAAGACAGAACAGCTGGCACTGTGCCCACAAAGGCCTGTGAACCACAGACCTAAGCACTCTGTGAGGGTGGAGGCCTGAGCCAGGGCGGCACAGTGGGCACTCAGTGGCCACCCAGGGAGTAGCAGAAAACAAGTGCCCAGTGGTTGCAGCCACTTAGGTCCAGGCATCCGATGTGAGTTAACACCCCAGTCTCTGATGTCTGCTTCTGGAACTCTCTGTATTTACATTCACTAAAAAGGGAATGAAAAACGCAGGCCCTCATCCCAGCCACATTTCAAGAGACCACAGCTGCACACAGCTAGCCGCTGGGACAAGGCAAGTGCCCAGGTCAGGGATGACAGTGGGGGTGTCTGCTTGGGGAGCTGTGATCAGAAGGATTCGGAGCTGGGGTGGTATGTGCCTGTGGTCCCAAATATTTAAGAGTCTGAGGCAGGAGGAATATTTGAGCACAGGAGTTTGGGGCCAGCCTGGGCAACATAGCAAGACACGTTCTCTCTTTAAAGAAAAAACAAAAGGAATCAGACGTGGTGGCTCATATCTGTAATCATAATATTCTGGGAAGATGAGGTAGGAGGATTTCAAGAGCAAGTCCAGGCTGGGCAACTTAGCCCAAAATAAAATATTACAAGAAGGGCTGGGGAGGAAGCTCAGTGTGAAAGGGGGCGAGCTGATCCCATGGCCAGGCTGGGCAAGAAGCTCCGGCTTTGACCAACGGCGTCTGTCACGGCCTCACCCTGAGTCGGGTCTTCAGAAGGCTCAGATGTGACGGTGGAGAAAATGAGGGTAATTAATTTGGCTCGATAAGTGTACACTCAGCTGCACTCCGAGTCGCTAGACCTCCAGATTCAACTCAAATGAGCCTGTCTTCCTCCAGCCCACAGGTTGCGGGTCACATTCACCGAGGAGGAAGCAGAAACTTCGAGAAGATAACAACTGGCCCACGGTCTCATGAGCACAGGGCACTCCTTGCTGTTGCCCAGCGACTCACCCCGTGGCTGAAGGAGATGGTGACGAGGGCCACACAGGCGGCCACGGCCACCAGGAGGAGCAGGAGCAGCAGCGGCCCGTGCTGGCTGGTGAGCCGGTACTTCTCGTAGAGCTTGGCCTGCTCTGGGCCCTCCTCGCCCTCGTTGAGGAAGTAGCACCCCTTGGCCGGCATCCTCCAGCCCCAGCGCTCGCCCCCCGCAGCCCGAGGGCATCTGCCGGCCAGCACCCCCCTCTGTGGGCCTAGGCCTCTGGCCTCTCCAGGGCTGGCTGGTGGGGCTGGGCAGGCTGGGCCTGCGGCTCCATGCACAGGTGGGCGCACAGTGCTGCTGGAGTCCAGGACAGGCCAACCAGACACGCAGGGTCCTCAGCTCTGTGGAGACAAAGTAGAACCAGGATCTGACCTCGTGGGTCACACCAGCAAAAGGCTGCATCGGAGAGAGTGAGGCTGGGCTGAAGTCTTCCCAGAACTGCTCTATCCCAGACTGTAGCCACAACCACGTGTGGTACTTACAAATTAATTCAAATTAGCTAAAAGTAAAACAGAGCCAGGTGTGGCAGTGCACACCTGAAATCCCAACACTCAGGAGGCTGAGGCAGGAGAATCACCATGAGTTCAAGGCCAGCCTGGGCTACATAGTGAGCTCAAAGCCAGCCCAGACTAAATAGTTAAAGCCTGTCTCAAAAAAAAAAAAAAAAAAAAAGGAAAAAGAAAAAGTAAAAGTAAAAATAAAAATAAATAAAAATAAAAATAAAACAGAAAATCCAATCCTTCAGTCACACACTATTCAAGGGCTCCTGGACTACAAGTGGCCCCTGGCTGCTGCTGTTGGCGACACAGAACACATCACTTCTATCACTGCAAAAACCCAGACAGCACAGCAGCACTCTGGAAGTCTGAGTCACTTCCATGCCTGGGCAGGAGTCCATACTTTCGGCAGCTGTTTAATCAGGACAACCCTTTGGCGTCAGGCCCAAGGCCGCCAAAGTGCTCAGTTTAGACAAGCTACAGATCTGATTTCTATGTGAAATGATTTGTAAACATTGGCAGCAGCTAATTTAAAATGTCTAAGTGGTGGAGTCCATTAGTCTGCTACCTCTAAACCCAAACCAGTATGTAATCCACAGGGAGCACAGGTATGCCTGGACCAGGGAACCCCTGCAATAGCTGTCTGCAGTAATCACAGCAGCAGCTCCTGTGATGACAGGCATCGCACACACGATCACACTCAACTTCATAATCTGCAGGAGCCACCTCCACTGAGCGCAGAGAGGCAGAGTGGCTTGCCCTAGGTCACACAGCCAGCGTAGGTTGGTGGAAGGACTAGAATGCAACCACAGTTTCCCGGCCAGGCTTCCCCATTGACATCTCAAGGGACCCAGCCAGATGCCACCAGGGCACCAACAGCAACAGTGTCAGCCCCTCTGGCTTAGGGCCAAACCACAGTGTACTGGATTGCTAGGCTGGACTCTAACCCCCAAAGGGTGCGTCCACTCTCCAGGCAAAGCCTCAGAATGCAGCCTCAGGCCACCAGAATGCAGGCATGCGGCACGAGTGTACACACACACCAACCCCACACACTCACCCCATGCCACCTCATACCCCCAACTCCGGCCTGCCCTCCTGGGGCACAGAGAGAGGCTGTGGAGACCAGGCCATGGTAAGCACCACTCTCGGGATCTAAGTAGGCCACTTCCCAGGCAACGGGCTGGAAGGCAGGGGGACAATGGGTGGCCTTGGGCACTGGGATCCAGACATCCAGGGACCACGTCCAGCTCCCGGGATGAGCCAGGCAGAGAGAGAGGCAGGGCTGGGGACTGGGGAGAAGACTCGCTTCCACAGGTGACTCTTCCTGCAAGCCACCCTGAAGCCAGAGCCACCAGCACCAGGAAGGTTTTGAGGCGTCTCTGTCCAGTCGCCTGCTCCCATGACCGTCACTGAGGCCACTGATAACCAAGAGGGCCCCCCAGGCCCCGGATGCAGGAACCCCTTTATCATCTCTCTACATGAGACCTGAGCCTTGGCTTGCACCCTTTTCCTCTCTGGGTGGGCTGCCCCCCACTGGGCACATCTCCTGGCTACCAGTCCTCCCTTTGGTCCAGCCAAGGCTTGACTATGGTCCTGTCTGAACTCCAAAGCCACTTGGGCAAATCAGGGCCCCTTGACCTGGAGGGACTGTGGTCCCAGAAGTCCCTCACTGTCAAAATGTCATCAGAAAGGGCAGCACCCGATCTTATAGAGGAAGGAACCCCACCATGCTCTGGATGAAGCAGGGGGTTCCCATTTCTGCTGGGCAGCTCTTGGTTCTTCATTTAGAGGCCACTGCCCCAGGACAGGCTGCTCAGCACGGCCCCTCCCAAGCCCCAGCCCCAAAATTACCCCAGTGAGAATTCTCTTTGGGACATTTACCACCCAGGGCAACAGCTGCAGGCAGGCTGAGCCACCCTGGGGAGAGCACCCACTTGAAAACAAAGCCTATGTGGGGAAGAGGAGAAAGAAGGCTGACAGCACGGGGTGGGGTGGGAGCGGAACTGGGCGCTAAAGCCCAGGCCTCTGCACTCAGTGTATCCCGTTTCCAGCTGTCTCTCTCTCTCTTTTTCCTTATGTAGTACTAGGAATTGAACCCAGGATACTGTATCACTGAGCTACATTCCCAGTCTTTTTTAATTTTTTGAGACAGGGCCTGAGTCAGCCAGGCTGGTCTGGAACTTGTGATCCTCCTGCCTCAGCTTCCCAACAGGCTGGGATTACAGATGTGTGCCAACACACCCAGCTAAGGGACAACTATGCCCCTTTTGATTCAAACCCAGTTTAAGTTTCCATCACTTGCAGGGAAGAGTCTGGTCCAAGTTGGGCTTGCAGATCAGTTTGTTATGCCCAGGAAGCAGTCATGTGTCTCACCTCCCCTGGGCTCCACTTAGCACAAAGTGAGAACGGCCTGCAGACACAGCTCACCCTGCCTTTCAGCTACTCCAGGAGGGGACACTTTCCTCCCACCAACTCACACCATCACTTGGTCCAGGCCCAGCCAGACCGTGGAAGACCTTGGCCTCCTGAGACTCATCCCTGGAGGAGGACCAGGGAGCCCAAAGGCCTGCTTGGGAATGTCACCCGGCTACCTCGGGGCCCCTGGGCCCCAGCCACCTGCCTGGGCACTGTGCTTCCTTTCAATCTGTGAGCCTCCCTGAGGAAGTGGAGCAGCACAGAGAGGTGCAGCCATTGCCCATGACAACACAGCTGGGAAAAGGGAGCAGAGACTGAATACAGGCGTTCAGGATCCAGGATGCCTGTCAGCCTCAGGGTGCCAAAACGCATCACATCTCAAAATCCCAGCTCTTCCTGTCCTCTCCCCATAAGACCCTGGACAGAGGGGGTGGGTGCTGAGCAGACCCCATCAGAGATGGCTGCTACCATGTTTTGCTGCATTACTCAGCCTCGCAGAAGCAAGGTCAGGCAGTAGGATGCAAGAGGCCTGCTCAGGAAGCCCTGAGAGCCACCCACACTCCTCTCCCTGACCCCCCTCCCAGGCAGAACTGTGTTCTCCCCCCACAGACATGCAGACAGCACTGGCTGGAGCTGGGTGGGGTCCCAGCTGAGGAACTCTAGAGGCAGGGCCGTTCGTGGGGTTGGGCCTAAGGTTCAGGGAAGACCCCTCAGTGCAAATGACTCACCAGGCCCACTGTGTTCTCAAGGCAGCAGTGCTAGACACCTCCACTGTCACAGGCGCAGACAGGCACCCACCTCCTCAGACCAAGTGCACTGGCAGGAAGCCCAGCCTGGCTTACTCTGACTGACCTCAGCAGGACATGGAGAGACCCAGGCCTCGGCCCTGGTGACCTCAGAAACGGAAGTGGGAGGCCTGAGGCTTGAGGAGCAGGCAGGCCTGCGGGGAGGAGACATCCCATCAGGCCCCTGGGCCACAACCTGCCTGGGCAGGACCCCTGTGGCTGCTAAAATTCACAAGCTCGCTCGCCTCCCTGGCTCCCTGGTTGGCTCAGCTACCCAGAGCGTGGGGGGAGGGGGGAATCACAGGCAGCTTCACCCCCCACTTCGCTGAGGGAGACTCACACCATCATCTTCCTCAGACATCCTGAGCTTGGTGCAGGTCCAGCCAGCAGTCGCTTTGCCCAACCCAGGCCTAAACCAAATGGGCACCCAGGAAACCCCAGGGACCAACAGTCCTAGTCTTACTGGCCTCTGCCTTCTTGCCTACCTGTCCCCAGAACTCCGTGGACCTCAGGCCTCTGTGCACCTGACCTGGCTCCCCACACCTTCCCTCCCAGGTGCATCCCTGACTCCGTTCAGCTCCTCTGCCTCACAGCCAGCCCCTGCCTCAAACTGCCATGGCAGGATTGGTGTGTCTGCCCGCCCAGCGCAGGTCCTAGCAGATGCTGGGGACAATGGGCAAGCAGGAGGGCGGGGAAGGCAAGCAGGGCCAGGGAGGGAGTGGCCAGAGTGCAGGGAGGGCATCCACTGAGGCAGAGGATGAGTGCAGAAGAGGGGGTGCCCAGAGCAGGGTGGTGCCTGCCGCGCCCCCTCTCCCAGGCACAGAGGCACAGGGAGAAGGCTCATCCCTCCCCAGCGCTGTACCACCAGCCTGGTCCCATTTCCTCACAGGTCAAATCGGGTCTGGTGACCACGTGGTCTGCATAATGGCATAATGGCAAACAGGCCACACTGTGGAGACAAAGCAGCAAATGGGCCCAGAAGGAAGGCTCAGGACCCAGGGCTGGGCAGGGCCCAAGCTGGGGAGAGGGTGTGGCAGGCAGGACCATCCTACCCCACACTCATCTGATGACAGCCCATAGAGCCACCAGGCAGGGCAAAGCTAGTGCTCCCCAATGGCTGGTGCTCCCAGCTGGCTCTGTGTGATTCCCAGACTGATTCCACCTTGAGGACCATAGTCCTAGTCCAGAGACCTGCACATCAGTCACCAACCTGCTCTGTGACTGAGCAAACATCTGGCCATATCTGGGCCTCAGTTTCCCCTCCTTCTAAGGCCCAGCTCAGGACTGGGTTGGGGGTAGAGGCTGAGTCAATAAAGATGAGAGACTTAAGGTAAGCTGAGGTGGCAAGGCCAGCCCTAGGAGGAAGTGGGGCTGGTCCTTACACCTGAAATCCTCCTTTCTATTTCCTTCCTGAGGGAAGCATGTCCCAGTCAGTCTGTCCTTTAAATAAGATATGACAAAGCTGGCCTTCTTGAGTGCCAGCAGTAACGAAGCTGGTATGGTGTGCCAGAAGGAGTCGGTCATTCACTCAGGTACCTACACTTGTCCCTTCAGCAGGGGCACACAGATGCCTCCTGGGTGCCAGGATCCAGGCCAGGAAGAAAAAGTCAAGACCTCAGTGCCCTCCCCTCAACCAGTGTTTCTAGGACTCTGCACACAGTGTCCAGGCAACAGTGCTTATAAACCGACTAACTAACCAACCATGTTCTCCTACTGGAAAGAACATCCACATTTCCCCCTGATGCTTCCCCCACTTCCACCATTTGTGATTCATTTCTTCACATGCGCCCTCAGTGGGCTCCTCCCTTTAGAATGGAAACACTTTCACGCCTACGCTGAACAGATTTCTGATCCCTTTCCCTTGATAAGGAAGAAGAGAAAAGGGAAGTTGGCTAGCCTCACATGGCCTCCCAGGCAGCTGACTTCACACTCCGCCCAGGGCCCACCCGACACCAGGCATGAAGAGGGTGGACAGTGCAGGACAGACTCACTTCCCTACTCACTGGGAGGCCGGGGAGGAGGGCGCTGAGTCTTAACTCCGGCACTGGGAGTCGCCCGGCCAGAAGGAAGGCACGGTCTGCAAGACAGTGAGCCAGCCGGACTCAGAACCCCTGGTGTGAGCCCCAAAGGCAGCTAGAGACCACCCCTAGAGGGAGAGGGCGCCCGCAGAATACTGTCATAGGTAAGGCCGTGAAGGAAAGGCTGGTAAACTTAATTGTGTAAATACATGAAATTTACTACCAAGGAAAAAACCTAACAATAGCATACTCAGAAAACAGTGTAGATAAAGGAAACCATCCTGTAGCTCATTTCACAAGGAGCCACCAATCTTGCTTACCTCACAAAGCCAAAGGAAAGGAAAATGGAGGAAGGTGACAGCCAGGAAGCTCGTGGAAAAGGTAATTCCAATGTTTTTCCAACATTTGGAAAGAGGATGGTTTTGCCCCATAATGAGAAAAGCGAATTAAAACTACCATGAGAAACGTATTTTTACTTCTCAGGTTGGCAGAGATCCATGCATTTCATAAATCTGCGCTGGAAACAGGCACTCACAACTGGCAGGAATATGAGCCGTGAGATCCCTCAGCAGGCAGGTTAGGAAAATCTAGCGAGGTCACTAATACACACATTCCTCTGGACTTTGCAGATCCACTTCAAGGAACACCCTGTCTGCGCAGTGTGTGCAGTGAGACATACAAGATGACGCCTGGCATCCTTATTCCTAATAGAAAATCACTGACACAATGCATCTATCCAGTCAGGAGCTGGGGAAACAAATTAGTATGCAATGTATCCTCATGGTGAAACAGCACGCAGCTGTCAAAAGAGTGTGCAGCAGCCTGAAGCTGGCAGCTGTCACAAAGCTGACTGTGGAAAATCCATACAGCCCCAGTAACGCCTGGAACAGATAAGGATTGAGGCAGGACACAGAAACACCAAAACTTGATTTGACAGAGTGGCTAAATCTCATTTCTCATTTTCTGTTTCTGTTTCCTATTTCTACTGTTACACTGCTTGTGCAATTTGAAAAATTCTTAAAAGGAATCCTAGGCATAGCTAACCTAAGTGGCATGACATTCCTGTGCCTCAATCTCCTCTTTTGTACGAAGGGGACAGAATCACAGCCTGAGCACATGGGGCTCAAGGGGGACTCCGAGGAGTCACACAGGCAGCCTTCCGCCCCACTGGCAGGACAGAAAGCTTGCACCAAGCCCTCGGGATGCACTCTGCCACCTCTGGACCCACTCGGAAGATACATGGGGCCGAGGACCACTCAGGTTCCTGCCCTCAGAGATGCCAGAGTGTGAAGCTCTGACCACCTCTCCCAGGCGAGAGACCCACTCTGGGGTCCTAATCTACTTGTCCAAAGCTCACTGTCTGGGAAACAGTTGGGCTGGGATTTGAACCCTGCCTGCTGTATATGGGAGCCTAGGAACACACACACACACACACACACACACACACACACACACGGTGCCTGATCACAGCTGGTGTTGGGCTCCAGTTCTCCTCTTCCCCCTTTAAAGATCCTGTGGACACGTTAGCAAATCAGTCTCTGACAAGTCCTACAGCACAGAAATCTGCGGAGAGACATAGAATTCAATGATTCCTCATCTTTCTGGCTTTCAGGACCTTTCTGCACTACATAGCTAAAGAACCTCCATCAGGAAATGCCGACTTTGGCATCTGCCTCAGAGCTTCTTGCCCAGGGCTTCCCTGACAGCTAAGGCCCATGGAGAGGCCACATCCCTGCCCTGTTTCTTCCCCCCTTTTCTGACACCTCCAGGAGCTCACTCAGGCTGGGGCCTCATTACCCACTTAGTCTGAAACTGAGTTGGGCTAGAAGGACACATGGGTGAGGGCCCCAGCCCTGACTAGGGCCTCCCTGGGTAGAGAGGAGGAAGAACAGACCTGGACCCCGCTACCTTCCCTTGCACCAGGCAGCTTTCAAGAATGGGAGTCGCATCCCACCTCTCCCATAAGGATGCTGAGAAGAAGTGGCCTACAGCCTCAGTTTCCCCACCTGTCACACATATAAAACCCTGGGCTTAATGCTGGGAGACTTAAGTTCAGCTCAGTTCCCACCAGCTGTGCCGAGTGTGACTTCATCCTTTCCAGGCCTGGCCCCAGGGCTTCTGAGATCCCCTCCCTTGGAGCCCTGCAGAGAAGCTGGTGACAGAGAAGCTGTGGGAGGGGCACCTCCTACCCAGTCAGAGCCATGCAAGGAACCTGCAAGGCCTCTTTGCCTTGCCTACCCCTTCCTGTCCCCACAGCCAGCCTGAAACCACTCCACAGGTCCCAATTTGGTGCCCACAGCACCATCTGCCCAAGGGTCCAGGCTAAAGCCAAGAGAAAGAGACCTCCCAGCCCCCAGAGGCTTCCTGAGGCCCCCATCAAGTCCAAGTGGGCATGTGAAGGGTGGCAGCGGGTGCCTCGTGGAGCCAGGCTGAGGTCCGGAAGAGCCTTCTGTAGGGGAAGCAGCCCCACCCCACCACCCTCACCAACCACAGCCCCAGCTTCCGGAACAGCCACCCCAAAGGCACAGGTGGCACAGAGCTGACCCCTGAGCCTGAGTCCCCACTCAGGGTCACAGGATCCTTCCTCCTAGAACCAGGCTCCAGGTTGGGCACCGGAGGCCCCTGTGATGGAGCCTCAGTCCCCACTAGTCCCAGGTCCCCTGTGCTCAGGCCTCCCCTAGGGATTGTCCAGATGGGCTCCCTACACCCATCTAAAACAGCAAGAACATGAAGCCTACTCCCTGCTCTCACCCTGGCCGAAAACTCCTCCGGGTCCTCCTGAGACCTTCCTGGCCGCTGTGTGATTTGACCAACTTTGCTTCCCCAAATAAGCCCCACCCTTTCTTCTCCAGGCCCAGGGTGGCCTAAGAATGCTGCTACCTCCTACCTCCACACTCCTCCGTCTGGCAATTCCAGCTTGCCCAGCAGAGCATCCTCAGATGCTGCCTCTTCCAGGAAGGCTGCCCATGGGCCAGGCCTCAGGGCCCGAATAGGCTTGCCTGTCCCAGCCTGGCTTCGCGGTGCACTCACCCCACCCCCACCCCCGCCAAAAGCTGAGCTCTCTGGCCACACACAGCCTTGCTTCCTGGGCTGCCCGGAGACACTTAGAACCCTCGCGCCACATACGTCCCCAGGTGCCATCTGCCTAAGCCGTGGTGTATCACTTGCCTCTCAGGACTCAGTTTCTCACCTGACAGGGGAGATGAAACCCCTCGCTCCTGCTGGTGCCGACTCCAGCAGTGACCTTGCCTCCTGACCATAGAACCTTTACAGAAACACAGCCCATGGAAAGAGCCAGTGCCCCAGGCCTCTGCCCCACCAGGCATGGGATGAGGTGTCGAGGCCACAGCAAGGGAGGGGTCCCTACACAGCTTGGGCCAGGAGGAGGACAGACACGCGATAAGTAAGCTACAGGAGAAAAAGATATGCCAGGCAGGTAGGGGAGGGCAGCAGGCAGCAAAGCTTATGAGGAAAATGCAGACTCTGAGACCCAGCAGCAGGGCAGGAACCCGGCTCCCCCTGGAGGAGCTGTATGACCTTGAGCATGTTCATTAACCTCTCTGGGCCTCTGCCTCCTTGTCAAACAGATGGGCTGGTAGTGTCACCTAATCCTCAGGCATTCACACAGAGTACAGCACACAGCGAGGGAGGGCCGTCCCTCAGGTTCACACCATCTCCAATCACAGAGGGTCTGTAGCTTGAGAAATGTGGACAGAAAAGGCACCAGCGGACATCCTTCAAGTCCCAGGGCGTCACTTCCTGTCAGCCTCCAAAGCAGCTCTTCTCTCTCACTGCCCTGCTGCCCAGAAGGCCGAGCCTGACAAAGGGCTGTGGAAGTGCTGGCCTGGGCCCCAGCCCCAGCCTGCTGCTGCCGCACCTCCTACCCCGGGAACTGAGCAGTGGCTCCCAGGAGTCTGGGTGTTTCAAAAATAGGCCTCTGTCCCATTAGCCCAGGTCCCCATTAACGCAGCGCCTCCAGACTTCAAAGGTTTCTGCCGCTCCAGCCAGATGGAGCTGTGGGAGGCATGTGTGGGAGGTCGGGGCAGGGCCGGGCAGACAGCGGGCAGGGCCCACCTGAGGTCTGGTCTCCACCCACACTACCTACTGCAGAAGTAGGGAGGCAGAGCCCGGGAGCAGGAGGGGGCTGGAGGCCAGGAAACACCTGAGAACAGGGGGCACCTGCAGTAAAGACCTCAGTACACCCCTTTCCCTCAGGCTCTGGTGCAGGGAATCCCTTCCAGTGGTCACTGTGACGGCAGGCAGAGGGACAGAGGCCAAAGAGAGAAGGGGCGCAGCAGCAACCCAAGTACCAGCAATGGCAGGAAGGAGGGCCTCAAAGCGGGGCTGGTGGGCAGGAGAGAGGCTGGCACCGGGGAATGGCTTAGGACAGACGCCATGGACCTCCCTCCTCCTCCTCCTGCTCGGGCATCCCTGAAGAGCAGACTTCACTCAGGACACAAGTCAGGAGGGGACCACAGGCAAAGGGTAGGCAGGGCCAGGAGGGCGCCATGCCAGTCAGGTGGGCAAGTCGGCAGGCCGGTCCACAGCATCTGAGCGGGATGAGGGGCAAGGCTGGGGGAGGAAGGCCAGGTCCTGGGGGGCTTCAGAGCCAGACTGGGGGCCACATATGATGCTGGAGGAGGAAGAACCCGGGATCCTCTGGCCTTTTTCCCAGCACCAGGTCACCGTCTGTACCCCATCCTGTCCCCAGGGTTGGCTGCAGTCCATCTCCCAACCACACACCTCACCTGCACACAGAAAACGCCCATGGAACAGGCCTGCCAGTGAAGACAGCCATGGTGGCAGGACATTTCCATCCCAGGTGTCAAGAAAAAATGCCACCAAGGAAGACAGAGCTCTGGTCCAAGGCTCCCCATCTCACCTCACCACCCAGTTCCTTCCAGTAGGGCTCCCAGGGAAAGCAGGGAATGTAGGGCTCTTCAACCAAGTGGGTCTACACCCAGAGCTGAGCAATTCTCTAGGCATGATGTGGTGGGTTGTGAAATCTGTGGGCGGCAGCAGGTAGAGCTGGATGCCTACGGCTGGCCGGGGTGCGGGGACTGCCGTGCCACCCTCCTGGATAGGACAGAGGGCCACTGCACCAAGAGGGACTGGCTGGATTCCCTCCACACACAGGCTGCCGGAGCTCCAGCCACTGCTGACAGCCTCCCAGTCAAACCATTGTCTCAGATACCTGGGAAGCATTTTTCATGCATCGGGAGCCTCTCATTAACCTACCTGGGCGATGTTATCAGCCCAATTTTATGGATAAGAAAACTAAGGAACAGTGAGAGTGATTAAGTAAGGACGCAGGACACCAGGGTGGCCCTTTTACCCAGCCCAGGCCATCATCACTTCCCAGGTTTCCCAGGGACATCCAACCTCCCACCCAAGGCAGAGAACCCCATGGCACAGAAAATGCCAAATGCCCAGGCAGTGTGTAGCTCCTTATTCAATCCTTGTGACCATTCCATGCACAGCACCGTCAGAAAGCCCACACTGCAGATGCGAGGGTCAGGCTCCCGCCTTGACTGTCTCACCCCTCACCCCTGCTGCAGGAGGCAGAGGGGACAGGAACCCAGGCCACCAGACCAGAGCGTGTGTTCTGTGCCGGACGTGGTTGTGGGCTGTGACCTCCAGATGCCCCTGGCTCTCCAGGCTCCTTCAAATGAGACTCATGCCCAGCTCCTGGCTGCACAGATCTTTTTAGTGCAGTGAAAGCCTCGCTCCTGAGCCAGGAGAGTCTGGAATGGGCAACTCTGATGACCCGTATGCTGTGTCCTGGGAACACCGGACTTTCTCGGGAAGACAGGACAGGGGATGCTGCTGTCACCTCAATGTGAATGAGCTCCACATCCTCTTCCTCCAGGACAGGAGCAGCGGAGACAGACAGCACGGATGGGTGGGCCACACAGCTCCTCAGGATGACCCCAGCAGTGGCAGAATGGCAAGAATGACAGGCTCGGTGGTGGGAACAGCTACCTCCCTGCTAACACAGGGCCCCCAGCCATCCTGAAGTGGACCTAGCAGCAAAGTCAGGCCAGGCGCAGGGGCCCGCTTAGAGGAACCTCATTCTCATCGGCCAGTGAGGACTTCCACCCCCTAGCTTCCAAAGACAAGACGTGGCGTCCTGACCCCACTTCAGACCTCAAACACGACAGCTCCCCATAGATGGGATACACATAGATGGACACCCAAAAACTATCTGGGAGCTCCAGGAGAAGACTGCACCCCCCAGGTCTTCCCCACATAAACTGGGGGCAAATGACATCTATCGCATAGGGCACTAGGGGAGACCAGACTAATAGTTACAAACTGTAAATGGGGGTGAGGGTGCACATTTCTCAAGGGACATCATGTTGGTGGCCTCTGTCTTCCTGTGCAGAAGCATCTCTGGCCTGTCACTCCTGCCCCATCTTGCCACCTAAGCTCTCCTGGTACCCACCTCCAAACCCATAACCTCCAGACCTCCTCCTGGCACAGAGACCCCTCCTCACTCTACCCCAGAAATCAGCTGCTAGGACACAGCCACCTCTTTTCACAGAGACACTGCTGGTAGCCACGCCTTCTCTGCTGAGGTCCAGAATTCCCAACAATCAGAAAGCCCCCCTACTCTTACAGCCACACCCTGCAGCAAGAGCCACAGGAAAACCCCAGGATACCCAGGGTCCTCTGGCGAGGGGAAGCTACCCAGCCAGGTCAGAACTGTGCTATGCTCACAACGGACCTCCCCAAACCAAAAACACTCCACTTCCTGCGGGGCACTGCAGACTTCCTCTCAAACACATGCTTGTCATTTAAGTATCTGCACCGGCCTTGCCCAAGACAACAATGCTTTCATGACAGTACGGGTTTCATGACCGTGGCAGATTTTTTCCTAAGGCACACTACAAGTAATACTTTCACATTTCAAATGTGCTCATCCAGTGTGGGCTGAGATTCCTGCAGAACCCCTAGTCCACTCTGAGACATGAAGGGCTAGCCCACCCCTCACACCGTCGGCCCATACGTCTGTGACTGAGCTGGTGACAGCCATGGTCACACAGCCTTCCAGGCAAAGCCAGCCACACCACAGCCTGCCATCCAGGCCTCGGAGCCAGGGGCCTGCTGCAGCCCCACACCCAGGCCCTCTGCCGCCTCCCCCGGAGCGGGCCGGGAGGAAGGCCCAGTCCCTGCTATCCCTGCGCTGAACCCAACATGACGAGGAGGGGAGGCACCTGCTTCACACTGAGACTGCACATGAGTTTAGACGCGCACACAGAAGATGCAGAAGGGCCCTCCACACCACCCACCTTAGTCCAGGGGCCATGGCTCCCTGCAGGGAATGGGCAGAAGGGGCACTGTCCCTTCCCTGGGCAGCCGCTGTCTCTGTCCTCTTTAAAGGTTTAATATTTTTTTCTCTTATTTGTGGTTCCAGAGACAGAACCCAGGCCTAGAACCCTAGCACAAGCGCTAGGAAGTTCTCTGCCTCCGAAACACACCTCCAGGCACCACTTGCAGGGTTTTTGTTTTTTTAAAATTTGTTGTTGTTTTATTTAATAAAATAAATTCCCTCACCAATTTTTTTTTTTTTTTTTTACTTTCTATGAGAAAAGTAAAGTGTACTTGTAAATGTAAAATTACAGCTTTGAGAAGAAATGTGGACCTCTGAGTGCCTGTGGTTCCCAGAATTCTAGGTAGAAGCAGCCAAACGAACAACACTGCGGTCACAACGGCACTTTCCTGTCAGACTGGGAAAGCCAGTGACAAGTTCTCTCTGGTCCCCTGTCAAGGAGCTGCCCCTCCCCGCTGTCTGCCCAGAAAGCCCCACATCTCCCCTCATGCCAGGCCCAAAGGGCTTCTCAGGCGTTGAGCAAGGGCCTCTCCACCTCGGTCCCCTCAGGCCCGGCTGCAGTGATAGGTGCCACCCCATCCCCACACCCACCTTACCTGGCTGTCCTGGGACCCCTCAGCTGCCCGACCAGTCTCTGAGTCTGCAGGGAGGTGCCCCAGCCCTGCCTGCCTTCACCAGACGCGTCCAATCTCGCACATGTGGCGATTCCCCCAACTGTCTACCTAATGAGCGTGACTCACATCTGGGACCCACCACTTCCTGCTCTGGCGGCCCAGCTACCACTGGGCCCTCAGCTCAGCGCCTCCTCTCCTGCTTCTCACCCGCTTGCTCGCTCGTTTGGGGTGTGAGGAGGCCCCTTTCCAATTAGGGGAGCTACTAGGCCAGGTTTCAAGCTCCAGTGACTTCATGGAAATTTGAAACTTGAAACTGGAATGATTTTGAAAAAAAAATAATAAAACAAGAACCAAAAACCTCCATTACAGGCCCCCAGAGGACTGCTCCAAGCAGGGAGCAAATGCATCCTTAATAAGCAATTAGAGGCAGACAGTCTGGCATGGCGCCTCGGCCCAGCTATGCACTCTCAGACAGCCCCTCTCCCCTCCCTGGAACTTAGTTTCTCCATACAGCTCATGAGGCAGCCCAAGAGATGGCCTGAGAGGTCACAGGTCTTCCACCCAGCCCACTGCCTCTCCATTGCACACCTGCCCCCAGCCAGGGCTCCAGCTTGGAGTTTCTATTCCAGACAGCGGAACCCCTGGAACCTAACAGCCCTGACCACAAGGCCAGGAAGCAAGCCCCTGTTCCCCTTCTATTTTGCTGGTCATGGGGAGCTCAGCAGAAGGGGAAGCCTTGGGCCTGGCTGGGGTGGCACTGCCCTCTGAGCAGGTAACCTGGTTCCTGGGATCCAATTCCTTTTTCCTTCCTTTTCTCCCTGTCCCTTCTTTCCTTCCTGTCTCCTTTGCTCCCTCTCATCTACTCTCCCTGCCTTCATTCTCTTCTTTCTTCCTTCCCTCCCAAGACATAGTCTTGCTAATATAGCTTAATCCAGACTGGCCTTGAACTTGCTATGCAGCTCAGGCAGGCCTCAAACTCGAGACCCTCCTTCCCCGGCCTAGGTCTACAGTCAGTCATTGCTACTCAAGGTCTTACAGTCTCTGCACCCTCTCCCATCACAGCTCCCTTGCTGCTCTGCCTTCCTGGAGGTGCTTTGCACCATCAGGAGCTGCGTCCCAGATGCCCAGCACCAGCGAGCCACAGAATGGGCATCTAGCACATGTTGGGGACTGAACACAGTAGGTATGATTTTGGTGTCAGGCTCTGTACTGGGGCTTAACAGGTGACCTCAAAGTCCAACATCTGATTTAGAGAGAGGTATAGGATTCACACAGGGCCCTGGGCTGCTGCAGGAGCCACAGCAGGGAGGGAGTGGGGCCCTCCTGGGACTTGGTCATGTACTCTCTCCTTTCAGCACAGTCTCCTATTCCTAGGTATCCAAAGCAGGGAGGGAACAGATGTCACTGAGAGGGCACAAGGCGAGCCACAGACAAGAAGGTATTCAAACACACACCATTGACAAGACTCCTCTCCAGAATATATAAAGATCACCCACAAATCAATAAGAAAAGAAAAAAACCAACCCGACTAAAAGATGGGCAACAGCCAGACACTGGTGCACATCTGAAGATCCAGCTACGCAGAAGGCTGAGGCAAGGGGATCTCTGGTGCCCCGAGGTTCCAGGCCAACCAAGGGAACACAGCAAGACTCTGTCCCAAACAAACAAAAACAAAAAAAGACGTGCAAAAACTTAAACAAGTATTTCAACCATGCAGATACCAAAAGGATCAATAAACACCTGAAAAGATACTCAACATCATTATCTATTAGCAAATTAAAAGCACACCGAGATTCTATCATGTTAGGATAGCTAAATTAAAAGTAAAATGCCAAGTATTGACAGGGATGTGAAGTGACTCCAACCTTCAAACAGCTGGCTGGAACGCAGAGCAGAGCTGCCATGTTGAAAAACCATTTGGCCTGTGGACCGCAGCTAAGCACACACTTCCCCTGTGGCTCAGCGATCCACACTTCGGTGTTTACCCGGAAGTAAGTGTGAATGTGCATGAAAGACTTGCATCCAAGTGTTCAGCTTTAATCACAAACATCAAATCAGAAACAGTCCAAATGTCCTGCCAACAGTTAAATGAATAAACACATTTTCACAGAATCACATGCTGGAAAATTACTCAGTAATAAAAAGGAATGGATTGCAGATAAACACACAAGGATATGGACCAACAGTACAGGCATCAAGAATGAGAGAAGAGACAGAAAAGAGCACATTCATGGGTTTCCATTTACATGAAACTTCAGAAAAGACCAGTTTTTCTGGGCACTGTGGCACCTGCCTGTGATCCTCACATTCTGGGAGGCTGAGGCTAGAGGACTGAAAGTTCAAGCCCTGCCTGGACAACTTAAGAGATTCAGCAAAACTTTGTCTTAAAATTAAAAAAAAAAAATTAAAAGCACTGGGATTTAGATCAGTGTGAAGGCCCTGGGTTCCATCCCCAGGATGAAGAAAGGAAAGGAAGTGGAGAAAGGAAAGGAAGGAAGGGAGAAGAGAAAGGGACAAAGGCAGGGGGCAAGGAGGAAACGGAGAAGGAAGATCGATCTTGCCTGCCACGACAGGAGTTACCCTTAGGGAGGCCCCTGCTTGGGAAGGGACACAAGAGACCTTCTAGGGGCCCGAGAGATTCTGTGGCTCAGTGTGGTGCTGGTGACATGGGTGTGTACAGATGAAAGCTCGTGACTGTGCTCCCTTAACCTTAGTGTAGATGACTGCATGTCAATTACACATCTATTTCTGATGGGCACTGACCCAATCTTTTATTCAGTAGGGCATGGTGCTAGGTGCTTAGTACACTGCGGGAAAACAAAGTGAGTTGGCTCCAAGCCAGCAGGCAAGAAACCAACCTGAACTGGCTGGGGAGGGAGCTGGGAGGGGATGAGCTGGGTGAGAAGGTCAGGGAGAGAAGGAGGGGCCAGGAGAGGCTGGGATGGGAGGGATGAGTGGGAGGACAAGATGGCCCCAGCAGCAGTGTGTGGTGGCAGCTTGAGGAAGACACAGAGCAGCCTGAACACGGGTGGGTACTCCCCACCGTCGGGCACTCAAGGAGCTCTGGACCATGCATAGCTGACTGCACAGCTGTGTGACAATGAGCTGGCCATGTGATAACCGAGCAGCCTCCTTCCTAGCTCACACCTCAGAGGACACAGTGGTCGCACACTCCGACACTCCTCACTCCTGCCACGGGTCTGCTTTCCAGAGTTGGCACCCTGTGCTCAGTGTGGGTGGTACACTGAGACCTCACACATGCAGACTCCTGTGATGCCCCGTCCACACTGCCATCCCCTCTACAGAAAAGGAAACTGAGGCGCAGAGAGGCCCAGTCACTTGCCCAAGCACACGCTGTTAAGAAAGGCAGAGTCAGGATTTAGTCTCACCTCTGCCTGACTCCATGACCTGAGGTCTTCACATACTTGAGCCCTCTATGGGAGTGGGAAGGGTCTGTCCCCTAGCTCACCAAGTCCTGGCATGTTGTGCTCCCCAGTTTTCTAAGCAAACTCTCCATATTGCCTTTTGGTTTATTGAGACAGGGTCTCTCTATGTAGTTCAGGATGGCCTTGAACTCACTATGTAGCCTAGGCTGGACCTGAACTCAAGAAGATCCTCCTGCCTCAGCCTCCTGAAAGCTGGGATTATAGGTATGTACCACCCTGCCCGGCTTCCATCTCTCCTTGATCTCCCTGGAAGGAGGTAGCCTCGGGGCTTGAAAGCATGTGGGAAAGGGAATACCTCTGCATGCTCTAGGTCCCCAATCCTTTCCTGACTCAGGAAATGACTCC
>PVLA01002029.1:189679-299236 GCA_004027455.1 Hydrochoerus hydrochaeris
GGAAACAACAAACAGTCATGCAGTGACTTGGAAACAACAAACAGTCATGCAGTGACTTGGAAACAACAAACAGTCATGCAGTGACTTGGAAACAACAAACAGTCATGCAGTGACTTGGAAACAACAAACAGTCATGCAGTGACTTGGAAACAACAAACAGTCATGCAGTGACTTGGAAACAACAAACAGTCATGCAGTGTCTTAGGCTGGGAACAAGGTTCCACCAACATGGAACCAGCTTGGGGAAGAAGACCACCTCCTGCTGAGGAAAAATCAGAGCCTCCATGGAAAAGGGGGACAAGATGAGGCTGTGTAGTCACAATCATGGAGAGAGAGGAACAGAACCTGCAGCAAAAGCAAGGTGGACAGCACTGCCAGTCAGTCAGGGACAAATAATGCTACACATCGAGTGCACAGCCCAGGCCCACGGCACAGACACAGATGTGGAGCCCTGGTCCCACTGGAAGGAGCCAAACTTAGGGCATGTTTTCTTTCTGCAGGGGCTGGGGTGTGAGGAGGGAGGCATTTCCCTCCCTCAGCTGGGCGGGCTCACTGCAGCTCACTGCACAGGGGTCTGTGCAAACGGGGACAGAAGCCACTTCTTCCAGGAAGCCTTCCTGGAGGCCCAGTGTCCCTGTCTCCTTTCTGTAGAGGGCACACGGCATGAACCTCTTTCTGTAGCAGGCATGGGAAGCGGCCCCCAGCTGTCTAGGGACAGGCAGAGGGGAACAGGCACAGGGCTGATGGTGGGCCGCTGAGACAAAGCCCAGGGTTTTTGTTGGGACTACGTGGGAGAAGAGCTCTCCTTGGTTCCTCTAAAAACTGAAAATGCAACTGCCATTAACCCAGCTATATCACTCCTGGGTATATTCCCAAAATAACAAAAGTTATACCATGGGGACACCTGCATACCAGGTTCACTGGGGCAAAATTCACAATAGCTAGGACAGGGAACCAACCTAGGTGCCCACCACAGATGAATGGACAAAGAAAATGTGTCACACAAAGCCAAGTGTGGTGGTGCACACCTGTAACCCCAGCACTCTGGGAGGCTGGGGAGTCAAAAGTTGGAGCCAGGCCTGGGCAACTTAACAACTTAATGATAGCCTGTCTCAAAAGAAAGAAAGTGTTGCACATAGAGCTCAGTACAAAGGCTCTGGGTTCAGTCCCCAGTATGAGAAAATAAGAGGAGAAAAAGGCAAAGAAGAGGAGTCAGAAAAGGAAGGAAAAAAGGATGGATGAGAGAAATGCTGTATATATGCACAATAGATTATTCAGATATAAAGAAGAATGAAATTGGGTCGGGGATTTAGGTCAGCAGCATAAGCACCTGCCTGGCAAGCATAAGGTCATGAGTTTGATCCCTGGTATGAAGAAGAAGAAGAAGAAGAAGAAGGAGGAGGAGGAGGAGGGAGAAAAAGGGAGAAGGAGAGGGAGAAGAAGGGAGAAGGAGGAGAAGGGGAAGGAGAAGAGGAAGGAGAAGAAGGAGGAAGAAAAGGAGAAGGAGGAGGAGAAGGAGAAGGAGGAGGAGAAGGAGAAGGAGGAGGTGGAGAAGGAGAAGGAGGAGGAGAAGGAGAAGGAGAAAGAGGAGGAGGAGAAGAAGGAGAAGGAGAAGGAGGAGGAGGAGGAGAAGGAGAAGGAGAGGAATCAAAGAAGCCAATTCGCCCTTCCTGTGAGTTGGCAGAAGCCATGCTGGGCCTGGGAGGAGTAACAAGAAACCAATTCACTCTTCCCGTGAGCCAACTGGAACACAGGCTGGGAGACAGGATAACCCCATCCACCACCCTACTCCCACCCCCACCCCACCACCCTGTAAGCACCTGGCTGATTTGGAGGACAGGCTGAGTTGACAGCAACCAAGGTACAAAAACAACTTAATTCTTGTATTGTTTGATTGATTTTGCAGGCCTAAGGCTGGTAGTCTGAGCACCTGTTACGAGGATAACAATATTCCTTCTGTCTTGTTTTTGAAATCCAAGAAGAATGAAATGTTATCTGCAGGAAAATGGATTGAACTGTAAATTATGCTAAGCAAAACAAGCCAGACTCAAAAAAAGACAAGAATTTCATATTCTCCCTAATATGGAGAACAAAAAAACAAACAGAAAACACCACATACACGAAGATAATATGAGAGTTGACAGGGTAGTAGGAGAACAGGGTGAGAAGAGAGAACAAGGGAGGGTAATAGGGAGGTGGACATGATGAAATTACACTGTATACATGCATGAAAAAGCATTAAATTGATATGCAGTGAAATAACTATGCAATAACAACTACTACGTCTATAAAAGGTGTGATGAATGGGAGCCGCTGGGTCACTTTTGCCCCTTGCTGCTCATGCCTCACACCACTGGTGTGACCATAAAGCATGGTGTACATCGTTCATGACCTCCAAGGTCACAAGAGTCATCAGGGTTTCCACCTTGCTCTCTCGGATCAGCCCCTCAGTTGCCACATCATGAAGACACTCAGCCCTGTGGAAACGCCAAGGTGGCAAGGAATTGAGGCCTCGACCTACAGCCAACCCCACCTACCACCAACACGGCTGCCCTGTAGCAGATGCCCCAGCCCCAGAGAGGCCTCTGGTGCCTGCACTTATCTTGCTTTCAGCCTCAAAAGGGTCCCTAAGCCAGAGCCACCAGGGACGCCTGAATTGCTGATCTACAGAAATTGTGAGATAAAGGGAGTAATCTTTTATGCACCAATACATTATAAATATGCCCACTGCCTAAACATGACAGCACTAGGGAGGCTGAGGCAGGAGGATTACCAAGTGTTTAAGGCCACCCCAGCTACAACGAGTTCAAGGCCAGCCTGAACTACATAGAGACCCTGTCTCAAAAGACAATGACAACAAACCCAGATTCTCCCAGAAGAATACAAAACAGAAGCCCGGAACCCACTCTGCACAACCAGGAGCAAGAATCTCCCTCAAGTCTCACCCACCTGGAGAGAACACAGCAGGACGCAGTCCCAGCCCCAGGCCCAGCCCCTCTACACTCTGGCCAGGCAGAGAGAGCCTTGTGGTCCCGTCATCCAGCCCTTTTAGATCAATTCCAGTGCCTCTGCGCACCTCCTGCGCCCTCTGCCCTCTCCCTGGCCAGAGCTCAGGACTGCAGTGATCCCTTTCTTTCCCAGACGATGCCCAGGGTCATGCCCTCTAAGACTGGCATAAAGCAGTGCCCTTCCAGAGGAGAAGAGACTTAAGGACATGCAACCAGTGCCTCAACTCAGTGATGGTCCTAATGGTAGCCTCGGTGAGGCCAAAGGTTCGCCAAGTAAACAGGTTCTAAAATGTACCTCTGCCGTCAGACTCAGCTCCCTGTAACCACAGGACCTCCTGGGTAGAAATCTAATAGGCTGCCTGGGCCCAGCTCCCAAGCAGGAAGAGGAAGGTCGCCCCCTGCAACAGCACATGGCACAGCTGCCCGAGGGAAGGGCCAGTCCCCTAACCCAGATACTATCTCTGGCAGGCCAGGGAGACAGGGCTTTGCAGAAGGAAGGGGGCAGCTGGGGTCACAGTGTGTTGAGTAACAGCAGAGAATGCAGAAAGAACAGATGTGGAAGAGACAGCCCTGCCAACTGAAAGGCCTTATTTCCTTTGAAAAACTTAGCAGTTGGATCCTGCCAGCAGCTGCCTGTCCTTCCTGGCACCCAGTCTGTTGTGACAGAGGAAGGGCAGGGAGGAAGACGCCACCCTGTTCAGCGGACCTCAGGAAGGGGATGATGGAGATGCCACGAAGTGAGGACTGGGCGCAGAGCTGGGGGCGCAGTGCAGGCACCCAGAGCGCACAGGTCCTGGGTCACAACCCCAGCCCCTGGGGGACAATCAGAACAATACCCCAAATCTCAGCAGGTATCCCCAGACAACAGAAGTTAGCAGTTTTAATTCAACTTTCTTTTTGTTTCGGTCCTGTTTTTCAGTTTTTCTCTAATGAAAGCACTACCCAATGAAGACAAAGGGAGAAAAACAACAATGAAGGAAAAGCTGAAAAAGGAGAAAGAACACTGAGGTTGGGAGCTCTCCAGCCAACACCACCTGTGGCAGAGTAAAAATGCGAGGTTGGCAAACCTGTGATCCCAGCACTCGGGGAAGCTCAGGCAGAGTATACGCCCAGCCTGGGAAATTTAGCAAGATCCTGTTTTGAAGAAAAAAAAAATTAAAAGGCTAGGAAGTAGCTCAGTGCAAAGGCCCTGGGCTCAATCCTTAGTACTGGCAGGAAAAAAAAGTTAAAACTATGGAACATCCCAACTGCCAACTGAGCACAAGAGGACGCAAACGATGCAAGCCTTTCGAAAGCAAGCAATGCTGTCTTTAACATGCGGCTGTGTAAGTGCAAAAGTCAAAACAGACCAAGCCTCCAGACACAGCCACCTCCCAGGACGCAGGGATGAGGAACACTGACGCTGTGTTGGAAGCTGTCCAGCGGAGAAAGGGACGCAGCTGCAACACACACATGCAGGAGAGGCTGGGAGAATACAGTGTCAACGCCACGACAATGGACTTTGGAAACATCGCAGCAGGGCGAAGACACACGCCTGTAATCCCAGCACCCCCAGGTTCAAGACTTGGAAATACGGAGACTGAAGGCATGGTTATGCTTTTATTACCAGTGTTTATGTGTGGTGTTAATATTGTGTGTGCTTTTTTTATCTTACTGCAAATTGGCCAACTGTAGCTGTAGGTATTCCTGGAGCACTAAGCGATGTTACCATTCTGTATACAACGTGGTACGACAAGATCAAGCAAGTCCACCATCTCAGATATACGCCATTTTTTGTTTTGTGAAAATATACCAATTTTTTTTCTCTTAACATAGGTTATTAATAACAGTCACCATGCTGTGCCATAGACCTCTGAAACTTATTCCTCCCATTTACTGAAACTTTGTACCCACTGCAGCTGAACGGGCCACGGTAGTCCAGTCTCTTGCGACAAGAATTGCCATGCATACACCTGGTAGTAAGTAGATACACATTTATTGAAGATCACAGGATGGCAGCAGGAATGGGCGGAAGGGAGAGGAATTCTCCAAGGGCCTCCAGTGAGCCATTACCCAACCCAGGACCCCTGCTTTCAAAGGGTCAGGCACCTCTGACTTCAGGTGCCTCCCACTGTGGTCAGACACCCCTGGTTCCAGCTGCCGCTCATCCTGCTCCTCACAGGATGGATCAGTCCGCTGCCTCTGGTATCCCGACTTCCTAAGCTCGACATGAATAATCACCAGGGCGCTGCCGCCTGCGGCCGAGTGGAAGTGGAACCCTTGCACAAAGTCGAAGGGAAGTGTGGCTCACTCAGTCTCCCTGTTTCTTTGACCAGTGTCTCCCTCCCCACCCTAGATTCTAGTGAAGGCCATTCTACCTGTGCTTCCGGACTCAATCATTTCCTCCTCCACCTGTAAGTGGGAGCATGTGTTATTGGTCCTTCTGTGCTTGCCTTATTTTATTCAGCAAAGTTCCTTCCAGATTCATCCATGTTCTTATGAACTTCCTTCTTTTTAAAGGCTAAATAGCATTCTATTGTGCATAGGTATCACAATTTCTTTATCCATTCATCAGCTGAAAGACACTTAAGTTGTGTCCATATCTTCGCAGTGGATGTAGGTGTGCAGATCATTCTTTAATCTACTGATTTCAAATCCAGCTGAAGTGATACTGTTGGACCTTATGGTAGGTCTTAGTTTCCTGGCTTTCCTTACTTCCTTTCAATTTTTAATAATAGCTGTATTAATTTACATTCCCACCGACTTTGTGCAAGGGTTCCATTTCCTCCACACCCTCACCAACAACTTATCTTTTTGTTAACAGCCATTCTGACAGGTGAGAAGATAGCTCATGGCGGTTTGAATTTGTATTCCCTGGTAAATAGCGACCTCAAGCATTTTTCCATACACCTGTTGGTCATTTGTAAGTCTGTTTTTGATACCTGTTGACCAAGTCCTGTCTGATTTTTAACTGAGCTATTTGTTATCTTACTATTGTTTCAGTTCTTTGTATAGTCTGAATACTAATCCTATATCAAACGTTTGACTTGCATAAATATTTTCCTCCAATTCATAGACCGTCTGTTTATTTTGTCAATGATCTCCCCGTGCAAAAGCTTTTTAGTTTGACATAATCCTATTTTTCTATTTTTGCTTTTGTCAGCAGAGCTTCTAGAGTGAAATAAAAAAAAAATCACTGTACAGATCAGTGTTGTGGAGTTTTCCCTCTATGTTTCCTCCCAACAGCTATATTTACAGTTTCAGGTCTTAACGTTAAAATCTTCATTTGAGTTGATCTCTATATAGTATGAGACAAGGGTTCAATTTCATTCTTCCTTCTATGGAGATCTAGTTTTCCCAATATCATTTATTGAAGAAATGTAGCCTTTTTCCCATTGTATGTTCTTGGCAACTCTTGAAAATCAATCACAAATGCTTGAGTTCATTTCTGCACTCTATACCCTGTTCCATTGGTCAGTGTCTATTTTAACATCAGTACCTTGTTGTTTTAATTACTATAGTGTTGTAGCATAGTTTGAAATCAAGTAGTATAGCCTGGCACAGTGGCACACGCCTATAATCCTAGCACTCAGGAGGCTGAGACAGGAGGATTTCTGTGAGTTTGAGGCCATTCTGGGTTACATAGTGAATCTAAGGTCAGACTGAACTGCTTGTCTCAAAAAAAAGAAAGAGAGAGAGAGAGAAATTGAGTAGTATAATGCTTTCTGCTTTTTTGCTGAAGATTGCTTTGGCTTCTTGGGGGTCTCTTGTGATTTTATATGAATTTTAGGATTATTTTTTCTATTTCTGTGAAAAATGTTATTAGGAATTGTATTGAATATGTAGATTGCTCTAGGTAATAGGAACATGTTAACAATATTAATTCTCCCAGCCCATGAATGTGGGATATCTTTCCATTTGTGTGTGTCTTCAATTTCTTTTATCAATGTTTTATAATTTTCAGTATACAAGTCTTCCATGTCCTTGGTTACATTTCTAAATATTTTTTTGTTTTGATGCTATTATAAATGGCATTCTTTTAAAATGTCATTTCTAGACAGTTCATTGTTAGTATATAGAAACTCCCTTGATTTTTGTACATTGGTCCTGTATCGTGCAACTTTACTGTATTAGTTTATCAGTTCTAACAGTTTTGGTTTGTTTGTTTGTTTATTTGTTTTGGTAATTGCATGTGGTTTTAAGAGTCCTTATCTTTTTGTAATGTAGCTGCTCATTTTTGTGAATGAAGTGGACTCCTGTGCTGTATAGGGGGAAAGTGTGTGGCTGCAGGGGTGACTCCAGGCTAGTCAGGAGCAGGAGGCCATTGGAGCTGGGGCAGTAAGCACACTATTCTCCCTTCCTCCGTAAGTGTTCAGTTTTCCATACCAAAGTGTGGAAATGGTGTTCCCGTAAGATCGCCTACATCTGTTGTCTCATACAAGTGGCACAGAGTGAAGAGGCCGCATCTAACCCCGTCCTACAGATGAGGAATGTGTGAAGGGGTGACTCATCAGGGTCCCAGAGCCAGTACCACAGAACCAGCCTCAGCACTGCTCCTGGCAGGAGGAAGACACACAGTGGACAGCCTGACACACTGGCCTCCTTGCAGCCTCCAAGACCTTCCTGGTGTAAGTGAAGGAGGCTCCCAGTTCCCAACTCCTCTGTCACCCAGTAGAGGAGCATGGAGGCCACATTCTTCACCCACCTCCTGCCAAACCCACAGGGACTCAGAGGCTGGGAGTGCCAGTCTGGGCGGTGGGGATGCAGCATCTCCACAGCTCTCCTGGCAGAGCCTTCCCCAGGGTTGGGAGGTCTTCCCTGTCTCATCTGCTGACCACCAAAGATTTTACTGATGGATAGAAAGCTCTCAGCAGGCGCCAGGAACCTCCCCACTCCCAGACACAGTCCTACCACAAACCCATATCCAGTCTGGATGCAGTAAAGGGGCACCACAAAGCCAAGAAATGGACCCTAAAAAGAGAATCCCCAATGCTTATGAAGACTTAGCTACCAGCTGCTTGGTCCAGCACTCTAACTACAGAAATGGTGGAAACAACCTCAGTGTCCAGCTATAAGGCACAGAGAAATTAATCCATTCCCTCTGGGATGGCACATGGGGCCAATCCTGATGTCCATCTGAGAACACCTCAAATTTCCTTGACCCCCAACTCCACACAAAGTCTAGGATAGATAAAACTCTCCTTAGAGGATAATAACAAAAGTTGTTGTGATCTTTACTTCTTTGTTACCATACATTAAACAAAGTCACTGGGGCTGGGAGTGCAGCTCAGCAGTGGGGCATCCGTCCAGCATGCACAAGGCCTTGGGTTCCCTCTGTGCTTCTACAAACTAGCAACAAAAAGTCATCTGGGAGGCTACATACCACTGCCAAAGGTCTGCCTCAAAAAGTACAGTTCCTAAGTTTTTTTCCTCACCTGCTTGCTTTTCTGATTTTTCAACAATCAAATGCAAGTAATTTCTGTAATTTAATATTAAAACCAGTTAAACATGAGAAAGGAACTAATTTTTTCCTCCTCCCAGGAATATAGCTCAGAGCCTTGACCTGGGCACTGAAGTCCCAGCTTCCTGTCCCAGTGCTGCTATTGCCCAGCTGCAAGGACCTCAGATTCCCAGTCACACCAAACACCCAAACATGCCAGCTGAGCTCCAGGGCCATCCTCCCTGAGCTCCTCTACCCTGTGAGGTGGGGATTTAAAGGCACACCCCCAGGGTCAGTAAGCCAGGCACCCCAACCCCACACACAGGGCTCCCCTTTTCCAGCCTCTGCTCACCCACTTCCTAATGACCCCAAACCCAGGCTATGGAGAAATGGCAGCACCAGAGGCAGACACTGAGACCAAGCCACCATCACGGTGTCACAGGCAGAGGCCAGCAATCTTTCCAACCAGCCTTCCTGAGGGTGGAATCTATAACTCCATCTCACAGAGAAATAATCAGAGGCTCAAGGAAAACTGACTGCCCACCAACATACAGCCATTCAAGTCTCTGGGCTCCTCCCGCGCCTTCTCGCAGGAGGTTGATCAGCAACCCCACACCCCTATCTTAGGACCAAGCACAAAGTTCAGCAACACAGTAGGAAGCAGAGAAAACTAGGAACGAGACGCAACACAGCAGGCTGGAGCCTCAGTTTCCACTATCTTCTCCCTGATGGCCCACTCCTCTCGCCCCATGCCTTGCCCCCACTCCATGGGGACTGGAAAAGCAGCTGAGCAGAGGAGGTGCAATGCAGCCCCTCTGCATGGACGAGCAAAGACCCCAAGTTGTGGGTCTGGTACCATGCAGCTGCTCCCCAAAATAGCAAGTAAGAGCCCTCAGATGCCCGCAGGGGACAAAGGCCAGCTGTCCAGGTGCAGACTGGGGCAAAGTGAAGATGGAACCCTCTGGGAAGAGGACTGGAAAAGAAACTAGAAATCTGAGTAGTTTGGGTCTGTTTGCTTGTTCCTTTGTTTTATAATACTGGGGATTAGAGGCAGATGCACAGCTAGGAAATACGGAGCTGGGGCTCAAGCCCAGGAGCAACCTCTTGAGCTTATGGTCCTGTCTGTCAGCCTTTGTCCTAACGACTGAATACAGGCTCCCTCTGCACACTGGGGATGCTGTGTAAGCCACCTTACTCAGCAGGTGGTCATTCACTGAAGGCCCCCCGCCATGCACACACTGGTTGGACCTTCTGCCACCAGCTCTCCGCACCTGGCACTGGCCCTGGCCAGATGCCCACTACCCCCACCCTATGGGCTCCATGTAGCCACTTCCAGATAAAGAATGTGCTCAGGTGGAGAGGAGCCACCCACTCCCATGCAAACTAGGGGACAGAGAGGGCCAGGGAGGGTTGGGGCCAGCAATGCCTGCTTTCTCTCCTCTTAAAGGAATATCCAGGCCAAAGATGCCCAAAGGCAGAAAAAGGTGAAAGTCCCAGAGACAAAGCATCAAGTCTTTAGAGTCCCAGGCCACACACTGCAGCCCATGGATCACTGTGGCTGGAGGGAACACTGAGGCCAGTTGTCCAAGAGGGCCCTGAGCACTTTCTAAGACACACAGCAGGGCTACACTGGAGCAAGGGGTGACAGGAAGAAGTAACAGCCAAGCACTGAGAAGAACAGGAAGAAGAGCCTGCAGGCTGATGTCACAAACAGCCCTCGGCACGAATCCCTGAGCCACTGCCCAGGGCCCAGCCTACAGGTGAAGCAGTCCATTCCTCTTGCAGCCATGGCATCCATTCCACAAGTCCAGTGCCTGGCAGCTGTAGCACCCAAACAGCCCAAACAGCTCGGGGCCTAGAAACCAATGATAACCTTGGAGACACTGCACTGACCTGGCGCCTCCAGAAGGGGGCTGGTCATCACCCCTGGGTTCCCATCCACCCTCTGGCCAGGTTCAAGGCTGGGCCCATCAGATGGCTTTCTAACAGTCTGAGCCACAGGTATGGCAGGCCCAGGGTGACAGCCTATGGAATCTAGGAATCAGCCACTCAGGGCACCCTCTGTCAGCCTGCCAGGCCACTCTTTTGGTGTTTGAGACTAACTGGTCCCAAGATGTCTCACAGCTCTGGGACCTTGTCTCTTGATCCTCTTCTAGTAAATCCAGAAGCTGCATCTGGCCCCAGTCTTCATCTGCAAACTGAAATCCAGGTGCCAGGGCAGAAGGATTGAAAATTTACCAAAACAAACACAAAAGGCTTTGCTTTTCTTCCCCATTGTAGACATTTGGAAAATAGCAAGTGTAAGAGAATGATCTGTCAACAAACTCCCCCAAAGATACCCCCATAAAGACACACACCACCACCACAACCCCTGTGCTTTACAGCCTGGCCCACCAGCTGTGTGAGGGTTTGTGGTCAAGGTGTATTCTGTCGCTCCTATCAGCCAGTGGCCTTTGAGGGCAGGGCCACACTTACCTCACCTCTGGGTGACAAAGGGCTCCTTGCTGGACTCAGCCAGGGGGACGACCAGCAGCTCTTGTGCCCAGCTGCAGAAGAATGGATCAGGAGGTGGGGGGTCAGAGGTGAAGCCCCAGGGGGTCTCTAGGTATGAGAGAGAAACACAAAAAAGGACAGGTGGGCAGGTAGGAGTTAAGCAATGTATTCTGCCCCTCAGAATGGGATTTAACAGGCCCGCTGAAGACTCTGCCTTCCATCAGAACAGGACAGAAGACCTGAAGGTCAGGCCTAGTCCCAGCTCCAGGCCTCATTTGCTTTGATGACCTCAGTCTTCCCACCTGTAAATAGGGCTGATCGTTTCAGCCCTGCCTACCTCATAACCAACCTGCACCAGGGATATTCAGGGGTCTTGGAAATTGAGGACCCTTGGGAGGGCCTGGAAGGTCCCACCTCTCCATGGCCTCCTCTGTAGAAGGCCAAGGAACACCTACTCTCAAAAGCCCAAGGGCCTCGAGGGAAAATAAGGCCCAGGGCCAAGGATCCTGGACTCCTATCACTGGAGGAGGGAGCTCTAATTGGCATCTGCCTGCACCTGTGATCCCAGCTTGCTCTCCAGGGCCGGGTCCACCATCCTGTGGGGGCCTCCACACATACCTGGGGTCACAGCTCCCAGGCTCCCTGCCTCCTGTGAGGGATCTGCCATGACTGAAGCCAGGGACTGACTCTGAGCCCTAGGTCTGGGCCAAAGGGCCTACCCATGGCAGTGCTATTGGCCACTCATTCTTCCTTCTGCCTGGCATCACCCTAGGGCCACATCCCACCTGAGAGGAGCCTGAACTCATCTTCGCTCTGTTTCTGAGGCGATCCACGCTCTCGTTTCCAGGCTTGGAGGACTCGGAAGCAACATTTTTTGGGTTTTAAGAGTGAGAACAGCTCTAAGCCACTCTGAGAAAGGTGGGTGGCTGTGTACCTTTGCCTGGTCTTTCTTGCCACAGTGGAAACCCAAGGAGGGGCCGTGCATGGCCCACCTCCAGTACCTGGTCCCTTCTGAGGTGACTGCTCCACCCCCAGCCCCAGCCTTGTCCTCCTGGGCTTTCTTCCCAGCGACAGGCAAACAGCCTATCATGGCCCCAGGGCAGCAGAGCAGCAAAGCACCCTCTCTGTCCCCATGAGCCAGGTCCTCCCATCGCGGGGACCCCGGGACCCTGTCCTTCTCTGGCGTCCGTCTCGTCACCCGGAAAGTGGAGGTCTGGGCGGCCTCTTGGGCAGTGCCGGAGGACGGAAGGGGACCGAGGGGTCTGAAGCCCAGACCCGACGTGGCAGAGAGGCCGCAATGCTGGGAGAAGGCCCCGCGCCCCAGCCTAGAGGAGCTCGCCGGGGCCGCCCCACGCCACGTCCCACCGCGCGGGGGAGACCCCCAGCCACCCCCGCCGCGCCAGCCCGCGACTCGGGGTCCTCTGCCCGCACCGCAGCCGGGTCGCCGCCGAGGGGGAGGGCGGAGCGGGCGCCGGCGCCCCCCACTGGCCTCCCTGCCCACCCCGTACCGGCGCCCGGTCCCGCTCGGCCCCGCGGCCCCGCAAAGCGAGAACGCACCGCATCCACCTCCAGCGCCGGGAGCGAGCTGCACCGGCACCCGCGTCCTCGGCCGAGTCCGCGCGCACGTGCCCGGGGAGACCGCCGCGGCCCCGCCGGGAAACACTTTCTAGCAAACTCTGCTGCTGCTGCTGCTGCTGCTGCAGACCTCCCCCGCCTGCAGGAACGCCCGTTTCTGGAAGGCTCCCCAGACGGCGGCGGCGGCGGCGGGCTGCTGCCCTCCCGCCAAGACGCGGAAGCCTCAGTCCCAGCCTCGTGTCTGACTCAGGCCTGGCCCTCTCGGGAGGGTCCGGCAGTGGGGCCCGCCCACCCACTGCCCTTGCTGGCGCAGGCCTTCTTGACCTGGCCTGCGCTGGCACCAGGACAAAGTGTGCTGAGAAAGTAGGTGTGTAACCTGGGAATGGCCCCTGTAGCCTAGGGTGGGGCTCTGGAGTTGGCAGGGGAAAAAAATCTGCTCCGTTTCAGAGGCACCCAGTCTGGGCGAGCAAGAAGCCTCTGAGTCAGCTGGGAGGGGCCGCGGAGACCAAAGTGACCAAGCCCAGGAGGGCATCTAACCCGGACACCTCCCCCAGTCCCTCCCTACCTACCTATCCAGAGCTCCCCCTACCCATGAATGGGTTTTTGCTTTGCTGGAAGAGTCACAGGGCACCTGTTGTCCCCATTTCTTAGGGCCAATTCCGACGCCCTGGCCAGAGTGACACAGTTGGAAACAGGAGGCCCGACAGCGCCCTGGTGATTATCCACCTCTAAGCTTAGCAGGTCCAGGATGCTCTTAGTTCCAGCATCGGTGAGAGACAATGGGAGGCACCTGGAGCAGAGGTGTTTGACCCTTTCAATATCGGAAGCCCGACTTGTGATAGTGTTCACTGAAAGATTCCCCTTCCTCTCCTTTTTCCTTCGCCCTCTGCTTGCTTCCATCCCATGATCTTCAAGCATAGCTTATTTATTACATGGCAGGAGGTGGCTTGGCAATTCTTTCCTTGTAGTGGACAAGAACCTGGCCTATTTTTGGCTCATTCAACTGTAAAAAGGTGGCTTCAGGAAGGGGCTGGGAATCTGCAGTTTAACCAGCATATGCGTGATCTTGTGACAAGGAGGATACAGGAAGCTTGGTGCCCTGGGACCTCTCTGGTGGACCTGAGACCAAGGGCTTCAGCTTAGCTGGTGAGAAAAGACTCTGGTGTGGCATGAGCCTGCTGCCCAAGCAAGCTTGGAGTCCAGCCCAGAGCCCACCCACTTTGAGAGCTTGCTGTGGAATCACACAGTGGAATGCTGAAAAGTGGAAATCCAACTTCCATTCCAGATGTGAGGCACAGATCCCCAGCTGCAGTGAGCCTGCCTGACAGGCCCCTGCTCCCAGGCACCTCCTCTGGACTCCTACAGCCTCTGAGCATAGGACAAGGTGACATTTGGCTCTCCGGGCTGGAGCTGCTCCACTACTGTCTGCTTCCCCCCTGGGAGCTCTGGACAGGTCACAGCAGCCTCCCAGGGACTCTCCTGAGCAGCTTGTCCCTGGCAAGGAGACAGGAGTCCCCGCTATGGTCGCATGGTGGGCCCTTGGCCCTTTTCAGGTCAGACAGGAAGCAGTGCTGCGACTTCCTTCTCAATCATCTGTGTGTCATCTTCACACAGACCTGTGCCAGCAGACAGGAAACTGAGCTAGAGAAAGTGAGTTGAACATGCTGTTTGCGTCAGTGCATGCCACCAGCCAACAAGAGCCGACATCATCCATTCTGCTGTGCACATCTCAGTGATAGTCGCCTCATGGGACATTCAGTCCTCAGTCAGTGACTTTCAAACTATGCCCAGCGGCGGAATCACCCACACACCACCTGCCCCCCACTGAGCTCCCGGCTCAGCAGAGCAGGGTGTGCCCAGCTCCAGGGCTGCAGGTCTTCAGGCCAGACTGAGACACTGATCTCCCGGTAAGAATGGAGTCCCCCTCCAGGGGCGGAGTTTGGGAACACGCACTCTTTAGCACCCTCTCAAGTCAAGGATGGAACCCCAAATCAGGAGGGAAAAGAATGGCTCTCTGAATGCATAGTGTTTGATTATGGTCTGAAGAAAAACTGTTGTATACCAACGTATGTCCATACTTTATTTTTTTTAATTTTTATTTTCATTAGTACATGTTTGTACCACACAATGTAACCACTGTGGAGACCAAGTACATATCGTAATTCTTTTTACTGCCCTTTTCTTTCCCTTCTGAAGCCCTTCATGTCTTGGGCCCCTTCCCTTTTACAAAAGATCTGACCTCCCTATTATCTTTTTTAAAAACTTTATTAATGCATACTTGCAAAATATAATTATTATATTCCTTGTGGAAAGTTGGTATATATACATAATACATCTTAATTTCTTTTTTACCCCTTCCATCCCTCCCTCTCTTGATCTCCTTTCTATTTGAGAAAGATCTATCTCCCTAGTTCCTATTATCTATCTTTCATTTTGCTTTTTATTTATATTTTGCGTTTCTTGAGTAAGAGAGAAACCATGCAACATCTACCCCTGTGCACCTGATTTATTTCATGTAACATTATGATCTCAAGGTGCATCCATATTTCCTAAAATTGACTCACGTTTATGCTTTATGGCAGAGTAAGTAGTACATTGTGTGTAAATACCACATTTTCTTTATCCATTTGTCTGCTGATGGACAGATGGGCTGTTTTCAAGATCTAGCTATTCTCAGGAGGCTGAGGCAGAAGAATCTTTGTAAGTTTGACACCAGCCTGGGTTACAAAGTGAGTTCAAGGCCAATCTGAACTGCATAGCGAGACCCTGTCTCAAAAAAAAAAAAAAATCTAGCTATTATAAATTGTGTTGCTATAAACATGACTATATCACTGTTTCACTGTAATATGATGTCTTTAATTCCTTGGGGAAGACACCCAGAAGGGAAATACCTGCATCAAATGGAATTTCTAGTTTTGGGGGTTTTTTTGAGGAATTTCCATAGTAGTTGTACTAGTTTACATTCCCACCAGTGCTGTTGAAGTGTTCTCCCCCTGACTCCACCCTCTCCAACATTTGTTATCTGATTTCTTTATACTCTTTTTTTGGAGTAAGATGGGATCTAAGTGTTGTTTTAATCTGCATTCCTCTAATCACCTATGGTGTCGAACATTTCTTCATGTATTTATGGCTATTTGTACTTCCTCTGACAAGGATTTCTTCATTTCAGTTAATCATTTTTGGATTGGGTCTTTTATTTCGGGGTAACCATTTTTTGACTTATGTATATACTCCAAATATTAGCACTCTATCTAAGGAGAAGCTATCAAAAAATTTCCCCTTTCCTTGTAGATTGTCTCTTCACTCTGCTGGGTTTTTTCTTTTGCTGTACAGAAGCTTTTTAATTTGATATCCGTTTTGTTAATTCTCGGTAATATTTCCTGTGCAACCAGGGTTCTGCTCAGGAAGTCCTTAGCTACACCTAAGACTTTAAGAGTTTTACCATTTTATCTTCCAGCAGATTGTTTCTGTTTTAACATTTAGATCACTGACCCATTTTGATTTTAGTTTAGTGCACATTGAGATATATATATGGGTCTAGATTCAATCTTCTGCATGAGAATAATCAATTTTCCCAGTACTATTTGTTAAAGAGGCTACCTTTCCTCCAGTGTACGTTTTTGGTCACTTTGTCAAAGATCAAATAGTTGGATTGCTTGGGGTGTGCTTTATTCTGTTCCATTGATCCGCATGTGTTTTTTGTGCTAGTACCATGTTACTGCATCTTTTAAAATGATTATGCGATTTTTGTCCTTGCTTCTGATTATGTGATGAATTACATTTATTGATATGTGTATACCAAACTATCCTTGCATACCTGGGAGAATCCTAGTTGAATCCTAGTGATATTTGATCTTTTGATGACTTATTACATTCTGTTTGCCAGTATCTTATTGAGGATTTTTGCATCATTAAATAGATTGATCTTTAGTTCTCTTTTGGTTGGATCCTTGTCTGGTTTTAGAATCAGGGTAATGTTAGCTTATAGGAATTACTTTGAAGTACTCCTTCCCTTTCACTTTCATTAAAGAGCTTGAGTAGTATCAGTGTTAGATCATCACCAAAGTTCTTATACAATCCAAGTGAATCCATCTGGTCCTGGCTTTTCTTAGTTGGTAGGTTTTTTTTTTAATTCTTGATTCAATTTCATTGCCTGATTGGGGGTCCTGTCTCACTTGTGCAGGAAGCTTTTGAAGCCTAAATCAATCTCTACCACAAAAGCTAAAAAATTATTACAGCCAATTCAATTCTTTCCTCTACTAGTCAAAGGGGTCACAGTCAAGCAGGCCAGCACAAGAGCATCTTAAGCCTGCCACCCAACCTCGTAGATACTTTTTCAGTCTCTTCACATATAATTACATGATACTCAGTCACCTTCTCATCTCATGGTCCCAGCTGCAAACCCCAAAGAAGTGGCTTCCCCGTTTTCCTCTGTCTCCCATCTGAGCTCACTAGGTGAACACTCAAGCACGGAATGACTCACAGTTTTTAATCAGAAGCAGTTATGTACCTTATAGTAGAAAATGAAACAACCCCAAGTTGAGAACCCCAAGTTAACAACCTCAAGTTAAGAATTGGCAGCTTCCTCTCCTTAGCAACTTCATCAGACTGATTCTAACTTGGGAATACTTCTATATTCTTCTCTCCCAATAGTTGAGTTGTATGTTGGGAAACTAGCTGGGAAATATGATAGCTTGAACCCATGATCACACTTGCTGGCTCCTCAAACTCACTGAAATGGCAATAAATTTTTCAAGGGTCACAGAATGGAGACAGTGAGAGAAAGTAACAGCCATTGGAAGAAGGTATGCGGTCTGGTGTTTCTGATACAGCCGCATGGGAAATTAAGTCCTGTGGTGGCAGCTGGGAGAAGGAGGATGCAAACCCAGTTATACCGGGAAGCTCTGGCTACTCAGGGTGGGGAGTGCTAGCCATGTCAGAAAGCAAGGATAGGCTGAAAATCTAAGAAGCCTTAGGGACGCCAAACTCCCACACTCAACATGGCTGCACTGACTCACCGAGCACGACTGATTCCTGAAGAGATGCAACTCAGAATCACCAGAAATCTGAGAAAAAACTGCTATCCCAAACAAGAGAAAAAGTGAGCAGCGACTACTAAGGCAGGTAAAAACCAGATAATGGAACGGTACCAACATTCTCGAGATTCCAAAAATATATCATAACCATGAAACAAAATAGGATACTAGTTTTTAACAATGAACATCTGGGAATAAAAAAAAGAACTTGGGAAGGAAAACCATGATAGAAATGTTTTAAAAACTCCCAGGAGGAAGATAAAAACTCAACAAAGTCAGAGATAGAAAATGGGCAAGAAAAGAAAATTAATCTGTATCCAGAAGACCCAATATCTGAATAACTGGATTTCCTGAAGAATACAGACGGAGTGCCTAAGTAAAAATTCAGGACTTCCAAGTCACTGAAAGATGTGTCACCAGACTGCACCCATAACACCAAGTGCCTACTGTATAAATGAAAACAGACCCACTGGATTTCTGTAATAGTAACTCTTCAGAACGTGGGGAACAGAGAGAAGACCTTAAAAGTCTAAGAGAGGACTAAAAAGTCACGACTAGCACTAGATTTCTCCCAAAGACACTGAGAGTGATGAAGCAATGATTTCAAATTCCAAAGCAAAAATGTTTGTCTGCATAGAATTCTATATCCAGCCAAACTATCAGTTGAACACAGAGAACACGTTTACAGGCTATGCTCACTCGTCCAGGAAGCTACTGGGGCACATCCAGTGATGAAAGAGTAGTTTAACAAAGGGAACAAAACATGGAAGGAGGAAATGCACTGCGGGCACTGAGGGTGGAGAGGGGGCAGCGTGATGCCCTGTACCTGTGCCAGGCAGGAGCTCGGGGAGAGGTGCCTCTGAGCCCTGGCAGGGCCTTTGAACACGGAGTTTAGGACTGTTATGGCTTATTGAGTGTGACCCCCTAACTGTCACTCACTCAAAGCTGGGCTTTTGGGAGGTGACTGAATCACAGGGGCACTGTCATGGAGCGTGCTATGGGGAGACATGGGTCACTGAGGGTGACCTGGAAGGGTGCATCTCCCTCCTTGCTCCTCCCTCTCTCTCTGCTTCCTGGTCATGATCATGTGAGCAGCTTCCAGACCCTCCCACCATGCCTTTCCTGCCTTGGACTAAAAACCGTGAGCCCAAATAAACCTCTCCTTTAAGCTGTGTGTGCCAGGTATCATGTCTTGGTCATGAGAACATGTCTAAGATAAGAGTGAATTAGTAAACAACATAGAACAGTACAATAAAAGTTTCCAGGAAAAACAAAAACTTCTTCAGAAAAAGAAATGGAGGAGAGGTGCATCACGCAGCGGCAGAGCTTGTGCTTAGCTTAAGCAAGGCCTGGGTGCGACCCTCAGCACTGTCCTGCCCCCAAAAAGGGGGGGAGGGGGCAGCAATTATTTTCATCACACAGTCCAGTTAAGAACAGCACCTTCCCAGAAGACTGAGGCAAGAGGATCGCCAGAAGTTTGGGGCCAGTCTGGGCTACATAGTGAGTTTGAGGCCAGCCTGAACTACACAGTGAGACCTTGTTTCAAAAAACACACAAACAAAAAACATAAAAAAAGAACAGCACTTACCAGTCATGATGTACTTACTGAGTATTGTAGTAAACAATGTACCCTGGTTGGGAACCTGGGGCACAGGAGTTTGGAGGAGGGGTGGGAAGTGCATAATTTTAAGAACTATAAACCAAGAAGTGGCAGGAAGGTGTACTATTCAGAGCCATGGAGGTAAACACCCACCCCCAAACTCACCAAATGTTGGAAGTGGCTACCTCAGTAAGAGGAAAGCAGAGGAAGAGGGTAGGGTGGGGGAACTTTCACAGCAATTGGCTTTGAACTGTGACAAAACTCATGCCCTGCCTCAGCCACCTGCTTTTCTTTCTTGGCAGAGCCCAGCCCAACTTGCCAGCACCCTGCCAGCTCTGGCCTATGCCCCATCTCTGTCCATCTCCATTCTGACAGGTTTGTTCCAGTCACCTCCTGCTTACCTCCCATCTTCCTGTGGAGATGTCCTGAGTACTTATGGCTCGTACATGAAAGTAGTTTGCTTGAATTGGTTTTAAAAACAAGGACATGTGGTGCAATCCACCTGAGGGCTGTTTTCAGGCATGTTCATGCAAAGCCACCTTCCTGGAGCTGCTCACTAAGTGACAGAAGACAGTGGTTGCAACCTACATTGAGCAATAACTTCTAGAAACTGATACACCATTTAATAGGCCACCTTATACTTTTAAAAAGCTCTCATTTGATTCTGATGTTGGGACTAAACATTAAGCCTTTTGTGCCTATTTGCATCTGTCCTTTAGATGTATAACAGAATTGCAGTCTCATGTTTTCAAGGAGTTACTTGCATTAAAAACACAATTATAAATTGTCAATTTAATAAACTAAAAAAAAATTCTCCAAATACAACTGTACATGCATGCGTGCCCCCCTACACATGTGCTACTTTTGAAGTTTTCAATGTGGGTTTAAAATGGTTTTCTTAGAAAGCAAGAGATTTAAGGCATTTTAGTAAAAAGATGAAATGTTTCTAAAAGTCAAACAATTTGTATTCTAAAACTAAACTGATAAATCCAACAGACTTCCAGCTACAATCACATAACCAAAAATGTAAGAACATAATTTCAAGGAAAGTTGTCTTTTTAAAAATATTGCAGAGGCTGAGGATTTAGCTCAGTGGCGTAAGCACCTGCCTGGCAAGCATGAGGTTGTGAGTTTGATCCCTGGTACCACCAAAAACAAAAGTCAAAAATACTGCAGGGTTCTTAAGGCTTAGAGACAGTGCTATCTGGAATGCCCCCTACTAGCTTTCATCCTTTCTCCAACACCAGAGGCAGCTTTCTCTCCCCAAGTAATTATTGTTACACTTGCTCTCAACTCACCACAGGAGACAATGTCCTCTCATGGTGCTGGGGATTGGATCCATGGCCTCACATATACTTGGCATGAATTACCATGAATTATGCCCCCACCCCTTTTTATTGTTTTACTGTTTGTTTTATTATGAAACTGAACTTGCAACCCTACACTGGCCTCCCTAGTACCTGGGATTACAGGTATGTGCTACTGTGCCTGGACAGATAACCAAAGTTGTAAATCTCATTGTTATATGATATTGAAAGCTGTTAAGACTACAAGCCCGAGTTTTGATGAGCAGGCTAGGTAAGTAGTCAACATAACTGATTTTTTTCCATTGGGTTTGCCAAAGGCAATGTTTCCTAAAAAGTAGAAGTAAAATATAGAAAACATAACAGAATGTTTGCTGTTTCAGATGACACTTTTTATAAAATTTAACTCCTAGCAAAAAGGATCAAAAGATATGATACTTGTCAAAGCAACTCATGAAAATTCACCTCAAAACATGTAAAGCCAGGGAAAGTGTTTTTCAGTAAATGTGGTTCAGAAGAAAAGTGCCATCAAATAGCAATTCTTTATAAAATCCCTACTCAGGGTAAGCTAAAAAAAGTGGTGCTTTCCTAGTGTCCATTAGTTTATTAATCTAGCAGCATCTGATGTGCTAATTTACTAAAGCAACTTGCAAGCAGAAGTCAGTATAATCAAAGTAGAAAACAGAATTGTATGTATACAGGCATGGAAAAATCTCTTGATCACATGATGTGAGAGCTGCAGACTATTGGGTGATCCCAGTTATGCTCGACAGAGATCTCCTGAGAAGTTATGTCTATGTTAAACACAGAAAACAATCTGTAAGAATACATCCGTATTATTAAAACAAAGAGCTCTGTACAGCTAAGTGGGATTAGAAAGTAATTAGACATTTATCTATTATTTAAATTTTTTTACAACACAACATGCATTAATATATTGTGAAATTAAGTAAATTTACTACATGTAAGTAGATGGGTTTTTTGTTGTTTTTTTTTCTTCTTTGCAAGACAAGGTCTCACTATGTACCCCAGGCTTGCCTCAAACTCACTGCAATTCTCTTGCCTCAGCCTCCTGAGTGCTAGGATTACAGATGTACACCACCATGCCTGGTTCTGGACATATCATTTATTACTCAAGAAACTTCTGGGGGGACAAGAAAAAAATAACAATAGAAGGAAAAAGATGGAAACAAAGTTTTTGTAAATAAAGAGAGTGCAATGGGTTGAAGGGAGGGGAGGGAAACAGGAAAAAAAAGCAAGCTATATCATGTACAGGTACAAACTCCCTATGATGGATGTTACTGTATATATCTAAAATGTACCAATAAAATCTGATTTAAAAAATGAAATGTATTAATAATATAAAAAGTAAAAAAAAAAAAAATTCCTGGGAAGCTACTGAAAAAAGTTGTATTTTTAAGAAGAGCCAAAATCAGATGGAGCCAGCAGTCAGGTTTTATTAACCAGCTGTCTATACTACTGTGAGCAACTTCATTCCAAGTTAGTTCATTACTATCTCGAAGCTAACGAACTAGTACTTGGTGGAGTCCCAGGCAGGTGCCGAGAGTGCAAGCCAATGTCCCCTTAGCAAATTCTGAAAACATGATTTTGTTGTTGTACTTTATTACCCCTGCTTCTTTTTTTGGAGAACTATTTTCATTACTCTAGCTGAACAGTCTGTGTAACTTGTTGCTCTATCCTATCTATGGCAGTTTGATTTCTTAGTGCCCAGCATGACCTCTCAGATTAAGGTGAGCATAAAACCGGGAGGGTGTGTACTAACCACCAAACTCGACAGGGTCAGCCTCTAGTCTTCCCACGGTGGCGGGGAGGCCAAACTGGATCCAGGGGTGGCAGAAGAAAAGAGGCACCCTAAAGCATCTCCCATTCCTTACTGCTGGGATTAAGGAGGATAAAACCAGCTTTGCACAAGAAAACCTTCACTCTAAACAAGGCTGTATGTAGAATTTAAAAAAACAAAACACAGTAGCCCCTTCACGTTTTACATAAGGGCTCATAGCAGAGGTTTCAAAGATAAAAAAAAAAAGCACAAAACCTTTATTGAATTATGAATAATAAATTCAAATGGTAAGGGGGGCTGATGTGCATAGAAATGCAATTTATAAAATTTTCAAGGCAAAATAATTGACATCTTTGAAGATACTTGTTAGCTTAAAAAAAAAAAAAAAAAAAAAAGCAAGCTTCCAGGTATGTAGTTCATTCATAGTTTCAAAATAGGTGCCCAGTGGTTGGAACTCAGGAAATGTTGAGATTTCATAAATCATTTTTGTGTCAAATTGCTTTTTCTGGTAAATTCCTTAGTGCCTCTGCAGCAGTAACTACCCAAGATTGGAAAGCTTTCAAGATGGTTCAGACCTCCAGCACCTCACAGGAATCCACACTTCTTATCACAGAAGGCAATGCTAATCAAGGAAGAAAATAAATAAAAAGGTTATTAAACACAAACACTAACTTCATCAGGCTTTCTAAACACATGTATCTATGTATAAACCACTTAAAAGTGTTTAATTTCATAGCCCTTTGTATTTTATTCCAGAAACTAAGGATGCTATCGCATTTTTCACTTTTAAAATGTATTTAAACATGTTTTATAATAGTAAAATAGAAAGATCTATGGGAATAGAGGACTTTCAAAGATTTTAAAAAACTTCTATTAATTTCAGTAGATAAAAACCAGAGAGATGTGATCTTAAAATTTGGAAACTAAGTTTAGTGACAAAGCAATATTATGATAAATTACAACTACATATAAAAGGTAATAATGAAATGATCTTATAGAACAGCTATGAACAGCGTGGAACCCAAACTGAAAGGTGAAGATGAGTTTAAACTCAAGCTGCTGGGCTCTTTGAGCGGTCTGGCGTGATCAAGCCCGCCCAGGAAGACTGAGGTCTTCACAGACACAGTGTAAGTTGTCTCCAAGTCCTCCTCCGCCCGCACCAAACCCCTTCATTCAGTGATTCCTCACAGTCTCAGTGGTGCTCATGTATTTTGTTTGTACAACATCTTTAAGGTAAGACAGCACTGTTATCAGGTGGAGTAGAAGCATAGAAGCTGATGCATGGAAAGGCAGCCAAGGAGCAAAAACAAGGATTTAAGTTAAATGTGAAAATAAAAAGATGTAACAATAAAAACTTTCATTGAAACACAAGCAAAGCAAGGACCTGATTTCCACATTACCCTCTGTTCAAACTGCTATGGTTAGTGTAACTTCTCAGAAAAGCTAGGAGGCTTCAAGCTTATCATGCCCAAATTGGACATAGGCTCTCCGTTGCTCTGCTTCCACTTTCCTAAATGTTCTCTCTTCCAGGCTACTGACTGTGTCTTAGGTTAAACTCATCAAGACAAACAGAAAGGCCAAATACATAGTTAAAATCAGAAGTAGTAGCAGCAGCAAAAACAACTCCTGAGATAAAGTAAAACATTATAGTTTTATAAAGGCTGTCCTTTAAGTATTTAATTCTAGATATTAAGTAGATCAGCTACCTTTATAAGCAATTTTCCTTATTAATAACTTGGTCCACACTCTCTTTATACACATATTTAGCTCATTATCTTTGATCAAAAAATTGCTTAACATATGAGAAGATGGCCAAGAAAAAGCCTTTGGGGCAAGTCTCAAAGCCAGGCGAAAAACTGACACAATAAAATGTGGCTTGTTGTTGGGCATGGTGGCCCACACTTGTGATTCAAGCATTCTGGAAGGCTAAGGCAGAAGCATCCCAAATTCTGAGTAAGACACTGTCTCAAAAGGGTTAAGAATGCAGCTGAGTGCAAAGGCCCAAGATTCAGACATCACAGTATGACCAAGGGGCTGGGGATTTAGCTCAGTGGCATAAGTCCCTGCCTTACACAGTATGACCCCTCCCCAAAAAATTTTTAAAATCTGGCTTGTTTCTGAGTTATGTGAAACAACAAGTGTATATTAAAATAAATATTCCACCCATAAATGTTTCAACAGAATGGCAGGCAGCTAAAGCCTTGATGCTGAGAAGAGGCAAGACAGATACAATTCCAAGGGATTGTCCATACAGATCTTTCTCCCAGCTTAACGCTACATCATTCTCTAAATATGTGACTAGATGAACCGTCACTTCGGAAAATTACTACAAAGAGTAACTATTAAATATAACTTCTATTCAATTAAGTTTAATAGAGCCATTTATAGAATACTTTGCTCACAAAATACTTTGTGTGGGTGTCACTTTCCACAACTGAAACAGTTTAATGGAGCCAGGAGAACAAAAAGAGATGGCTAAGAATCCATTCTTCTGATCATTACTTTTAATATTTCAACATCACAGCCAAATTGGGAATGTCTTTTTTAATAGTTTACCATTTGACTTTTGAAAAGTTAATTCTGAAGCACCCAATTCCCTAGACACTAAGAAATCAACAGACGGGTGTGGCATCGGCCTGGAGTCCCAGGCCTCTGGAAAGCTGAGGCAGGAGGACCACAAGCTTGAGCCTATCAAGACTCTCTCTCCAAAATAATTAATAGATGAATGAATGAATGAACAAATAAATAAGGGGCAGGCAATATGGCCCAGTATGAAGGCTATGGGGTTCAAACCCCAAAACTGGAAAACGAGAAACACAAAACAGAATATCCCAGCATGACAGAATTAAAGGAATCAGTAAGTTTCAAACTGTAGATAATTAAAATAAAATTGAGATGTAGTCATAAACAAAATTATCAGCAAAACTCATGGTGATTTCCAGAGATTTGTACAGGGAAACCTGATAACTACATATCCTAGTCACTAAAGAAGTTTAAGCAACGAACACAGGGTACAGCAACAGGGCCCTACAGTATCATGCTCTCCTCTCACCCTCCCACCTAAGGCAAACACAGCTCACACTCCCCATTACACAGGGGAGGGCAGGAGATCTAAGACCCCAGAGAGGGAGACGGACCCTTTGCAATGGGAAGGGGACCAAGAGATGGAGGAAGGGGAAGGGGACATAAAAGAGTTAAGATGTGTGATGTCCACATACCAGCTTCCAAATGAATGTAATCATTACTCCAAACATGTACAAATTAAAATTTGAAAGAAAAAGAGTAATATAAAACCAAATCATTAAGTGAAAAATGTCTTCTTACTGTCTGCCCACATTTTGTTCTGTGAAGATGCTTTCCAGAAGTATCTGGAGCCAAATCAAATAACCTAAGTATTGAGAGGCTCAAAAGTAAAACACACTGGAAACAGGACATGAACTTGGGGCAATTACATAGAAAGACAGCAGACCCTACAGATCAAAGTTAAGCTTGAAAACCAAGCATAACATTGCCAAACAAAAGACACTAAAAGACCAGGAAACTCTATGGGCACGTAATAACTGAAGGGAAAAACACGCATTTTTACCTTTAGCATCAAAAATGTGACCACTCAAGTTTTGTGCTGACATTTCTCTGACCCATTAGCATCCTTGCAAACCAGTGTTTACATGTTTAAGACTGGGTACGCACACAGGATTGCTGGGAAATGGCACTACAGCAAGGCAGACTTTGTAAAATTCCCCTCTACAAGTGCTCGAAAAGTTATGACACATGGATATGAATGAACTGTAATATTTAAATGACACATTTCCCATATAGTCACGAAATCTTCATAGAAAGTATTAAAACCAAAAAAGGATTCAAATACAGAGATGATATGTACAAAACAAATGAACAGGCAAACTAAAAGTTCTTGAAAGTATTTTACTTCAGTTTGAAAAATGAACAGCTTCCACACTGTTCATTGCAAGATACACAGTATTCACGAATACAATGCTGGTCATTTGAGGACATGTATATACACCTCAATTTCTCCTTCATGCTTTTTTCTTTTAGAAAGATACTGTTTACCAAAAAGAAACTTCAGCAGTACAGGAAAAACTATTTTCCCAATAAATTTACGAAAACCTAAGATTCCCAATGGAATCAAGATTATCTTCCCGCTACCACCACCTTAATATAATCACATGCTTATTGGAACACTAATATTCGCACCCTAAGAGTACATTTACTTTCAACAATGAGGGTGATTCTTGAAAAAAAAAAGAAAGAAAGAAAGAAAGAAAGAAAGAAAGAAAGAAAGAAAGAAAGAAAGAAAAAAAAAACTTCAGTGTGGTAAATGTAACATGGGTCTCTGCAAGTATTAAGTGTCTGAAATAGGCAACTAATACTGGATTTAATATTATTTTATAAATAATTGTTCCCTTAGCAGTAAACATAAGTCTACACATTCACAATAGTCCTACAAAATAAATACTGTGATTATGCACAATATGTTATGACAAACTAGTTTCAAAAAACAAAAGCTCAACATCTTGATAAAAATTCTGATCAGAATAAAATGTGACTCTAAAATTTAAAACATCATTAAAATAACATCACATTTAAAATCATCCACGGTTTACACAAGTACTATGAGTTTCCAGTTTTGGAACATATTTTTCTGTTGTGAATTGAAATACGAACATATTGAAAATTGTTAATTTCAGTGATGACATCAGTTTTGGTCTTACTTTAACATTATTCTCTTTTATAAAAAGTTGCACTTTGTGTCCATTAGTGGTCTGATTGGTCTTTGATATTTCATAAATGTATATAAAAGAAATCCCTAAAAGCCAATAGTACTTTATATGTATATGTGTATGTGTGTGTGTATGTATGTATGTATATATATATATATATATATATATATATATATATATATATATATATAAAAGGATCTCATCTCAAACGGCTGTATTTAACAGAGCCACATATAATTGATGCTAAACATAAGAGCTTTCACCTTGGAAAAAAGCATTTTCAGAAATGTCACTTACATTCATTCATATTAAATATTCCCAACTGAGTTTCAAACTCAACAGGTGATGAATAACAGAATTTTACATCTCATTTGCACTCAAAGCTGACCATAACCAAAATTTACAGTATGATTAAAACAAGCCAATGTTTTAAAAGTTTTAATTAAAGATAACAATTCCATGAAAGGAGAGGATAAAGAATGGGATGACTAGAAGTATTTGGTCTTAATAAGGCAATACAAAATAGATCCATTATCAAAGACCATTTAATTTTTAAAGATCGACAATACCAAAAGCATAAAGTGAAGTATAAGAAAATAGTTTTTTATAAGTATGATTTAATTAAAGCTGTTTACAGTTATTCTCTCCCACAGTAGTTAAGCATGAATTTAAAAGAATAAGAGATGAGAAACACAAGCACACGCAGCACACAGGGTCAGAGGAGTCAGCATGCAAAGTTTGTGGAGCTTGAGGTTTCACTGCAACAGGAATGAGACCAGACAAGGGTGGCCTTGAGTTTCCTACTGGGGGACAGTGTAAAGAGAGAAAGAGGGGAGAAAAGACTGCAAAGGAAACGAATACGAAGTCATGTAATTGCCCATTGCCCGAAACGACAGCACGATAGAAAACAGGAGCAAGTTAGTTCTCAGAGATGACTAGAGATTTTTCAGTGTTTACACAAAAGTACATAGTACATTTTTTTCTTTTTTTATAAAATAAAATAAACATCATTTGCCACCATAAACCTTTTCTTTAGAGAGAAAAAAAAATTGAAGTGGGTCACAAGGGTTCTATTAAGTCATTTCAATGCCAAGGAAAACAAACTGAGTAATAGAACTAATCACTTCCCTATATATGGATGTCAAGATGACAATTCAGATTATTCTTCAAACTAATCCTGAGAAGAAATCTGTTTACAATTCAAACAGTAATGTTATGTAAAAAGTATTAACAAATCCACTATTACAAATATCAATTTCCTATATGGTCTTCTATATATACACACAATAAAATGGTAAATATATGCAAAAATATTAAAAAAAAAAAACATGCACAGATCACTTTCCCCTTTGGAATCTGGACTTCCTATAGGATACTTCTGCTTGCCTTTCCCACCCCATCCTCTGAAATTGCTTTTTATTTCTATCACTCTACCCACACTGAATACTATTCCCTATAACTCTGCATAAAGCCAATGAGAAATATATGTATTTTACATTCAAGCTTTAAATCTTAAAATGACCCTGTTGTAGCGTACGACTTATCAAATGAGCAGCTTTTTTCCCCGTTTTGCTTGTTTTCTGTTTTTGCAGTTGTCAGTCTCCATGATTCATTCCGTGGCGAGCTGGGAAAAAACGCAGTTGCTAAATCAACGTCTCAACAGTGTGAGGCTCCTGAATGTGTCCCAGGAGTCCCTGTGCAACTGTCCTGAGCATGAGAGCATTGCACACAGAAGACAGTCCATCGCACAGTGCCGACTATCTACAAAGCTCTGAGAGGGGCGCGTCCCTCTTGTGTTTCCTCTTTTTGCCATGGTAATACTGATTATTGGATTTCCCTTGATGTTGTTTGTTTGTCATCAAGGAACCATGGCTTGTCTGAGTTGTACCTTGGAAGCTTTTGCTGGAAGAACGAAAGAGCCTTGCTGATCCATGCTGTGGAGAAAGAGAGCAGTCAGAAAGGCATCAGTATTACAGATCAGCACACCTGCACTTAGGAGGAGTTTGCAAAACTAGGACTACACTGGCTAGAGTTGCATACTGACCACTGATTTATCTAGCATGCAGAAAAAGATGGTTAATTCTACTGAGCTTTAAAACTGTTACATTACATTTTTAATGGAAAAGTAGACCACTAATTAAAAAAGAGACCACTATCTTGTCTTAACAGTCTGCGAATTCCTGAGAAGCTCTTAGTACACACGGGTGTGCAGGCAGGTCAGGGGAGGGCATGGCTGGGTGGTCCTTTTCTGCTCCTGCCGTCGTCACCAGTGGCCTTCTCTGACACCAATCTTTCCCATCAACCCTGACATATTAACTGCTATTTCTCCTTAGTTTGTGTTTGGTGCACATGGCTGAGGCTGTGGAAGTAAAGGGGACTCAGTGACTCAAATCAGATCTGCTGCTAGAGCTCTCTTCCCAAGATCCCACCTATGCTCAGAGAGGACGAGCACATCAGGCCAGAGTCCAGTATCCATGGCCTCATCCCCTTTCTTTGACATTACTCGTGGTTAATTAACTGTAAGTAACTAAAACACTTACAAATAAGGGTACCTCTGTGGCCTATTTAAATCAATGCCAATGTTAATTGACTAACCATGCCTCACAGCTATGGTGTGATAGGTTCAAAACAGGCAAAATTTATGAAGTATTTAAAAATAAGATCATTCACAGATAGGCACAACAACGTCAGGAAGTCATACAATAACTTCACAGACTTTATTTCAAATACAATGAAACCTTTTAATTATTTGATGCCTCTTTTTTTGTTGTTGTTGTTGTTGCCAGTGATTGAATCCAGGCCCCCAAGAATGCTTAAGCAGGCAGTGAAAAACAACCCTTGCCATGGCCCCTCTGCAATTTTTTATGCTGAATGTAGGTACTGTGGGAGAGTAGGCTGGGGTATGGCTAGGAGAGAACATTTAACTTGCATGCACGGAGGCCCTAGGCTCAATCCCACACACCACAGCAACCACAACAGAATTGGAATGAGATGTTGGCTGGGACATCCTGAAAGGACCAGCCACTAGATTCTTATAGGATGATGTTACAACGGTGTCTCATTAGATCCTCAAGACATCCTGTTGCTAGAAACACTGCCATGCTTTGGAACCTCTTAAAACAAAACAGATTTTTTTGTTTGTTTGCTTGTTTGTTTTTTTGGTACTGGGATTGAACTCATGACCTAGCACTTGCCAGGCTGGCGCATATGCCACTGAGCTAAATCCCTGGCCCCGACAGACTTGTTTTTTAACCTAGCATTTTCTTTAAACCCATGAAAACCATTGTCCACATGTAAGACAGTCTGATTATTTTTATTAAACACTAAGAATAAAAACACAAATTCCACACACCTGAGATTTGTTGGTGCTGTTGGGTGTGTTAGTGGTTTGGGTGCTCTGCATTTTCCCAATTGTTTGAGAGGACTCCAAAGATACATCTTGTGACCCTACTCGGTTCCCAGTGGATGGACGGCAGAGCAGCTGTTTCGGAGTTTTGCATGGTGTGGCATCTGAATCCTGACACAAGTCACATGAGTTACAAGAAATGTTAGTAATTGACACATTCAGTACTCAGAAAAGAAACCAATGCCACCTAATCACTCCCCTGGACGAACTGAAGCGCTCAGGAGGTAAAGAGGATTTAGAAGACTACGGAAGACTACATGTTGCATCTGGTTTCTTCCAAACTGTTAAAGGGATGTTTTACCAGTGGGCTTCTGCTTGTCAGCAAGTCCACTGCCCACATCAGACTTGGGAATCAGCTGTGAAGGAGCACAGGGGTCCTGATGTATGTGTATTTGTGTTTACAGAAAACAAATCATGGCAGTATCAGGGAAAGAGCATGGTAAGAGCACCAGGTGGTGCGTATGGGGGCTCCATTTTAGGAGGCTTATAATGACAGATCTCTTCCACAAAGTGCACTACATGGACACAGACACCCTAAGATAGTGGGCAGAGCCTGTCTCTCTCTCTCTCCTTAGCCCTGGTACACACCTGGCATCTGAGTCACATTGTCTCAGCCACTAACCTCTCTCTTCAGACTGTCTCTGTCCATCCCCCACTGTCCTTACCCCATGTCTGGGACACCTACTTAGCATTTTGTCCTCCTGAGTACTGCTCCAGGACCCCAAAAAGCACCCAGAGAAAGTGTGCATATGAATAGTTATGACTGGGTAATGACATGTGGCCATCAAGAACAACATAAAATGATGTCCCTCACATACTTTTTAATGTCATATAATGAACTCAAAATCCAAATACAGTAACAGGTAATTTTAAGTCTTAATTAACTCAAAATTTACCTTAGTCAAGAAAACTTAATATGTAACTGATGTTTGAATTTTAATGAGAATAGATACAGTGTGTAGATTACAGACTGAGGGAGGGAAGAAACAGGGACTCCTAAGAAACAGTTTCTTTTTAGAGTGATGGAAATATTCTCAAATTAGAGTAGCAATAGGTATGTAAAGTTCTGAATATATTGAAAACTACCAAGTTTATACATTTAATGGTGAACTTCAAGATACATAAATTGTATCTCAATTTTTAAAAACTCAAATCAAGAAGCTCAAAAGCATTATCCTGAGTGAAAGAAGGCTTATTTTAAAAAAAGGGAAAAAAAAAGAATATATACTGCATGAAATACATGAAATTTTAGAACAAGTAAAACTAATCTATGGTGTTAGGAATCCTAACAGTGGTTCCCTCTGCAGAAGTAGGGACTGAAGACACTCTTTAGGGTGAGAATAACATTATACTTTGTTAGCATGCTGGGTTACACATGCGTATGCATTTGGTAAAATGTGAATGTGCAATGTGGGTTCCTTTTATGTCACCTGCATATCAAAAGAAAATACAAGCAAACACTGAAGTCTGCTTAACAATGTGCCATACAGAAGTTTGGGCTAAGTGTATCATATCTGCAATCTACTTTGAAACGGAACAGGGTAAGATGAATTGATAGGTGAAGGAATGGATACATGGTTAGGTGTATGATGAGTAAAATGTTAATAGAGAATCTCATGATGGGTAGAAAGAACAGTGAAATTCTTTCGCTTTCACTGTATGCTTGAAAGTTTTCAGAAGAAAATATTGAGAAAAAGAACCAGTATGAAAGTTATTAAAACTTTCCAGTAACAAGCAAAGGAAGCAGCCTTAGCCTCATGGACGGTTAACCTGAGCAAGATGACAAGAAAGCACAAGGTTCCCAAGCTAGTGTCTTTCGTACTTACCACATCACTGGAGCTGGACTGCGTGGCAGAAGAGGACGACACCGGACCTGATGAAGAGTTTGAAGAGTGTTTACTAAGAGATTCCGAAGTTTTACTTCTACATTTTCCAAGGGCTTCATTTTCTTCAGACAGATTATTATTACATTTATCTAACTGCTGAGTATCTACTATCAAGGTAACACCATTTCCTGAAAGAGTGGCAAAAGATTGGAAAACGTTTCTTCCCATTAAATACAAACAACACAGAAAAGCCTCTAAGACTCAGCATTAAAAAGAACCTCACCATTGCATGAGGGTTCCGGCCTGTTCTGCAAGCCCCACTGTTTGGAGATCCAATCTCTGTAGGTAGCAACTTCATCTGTTACTCTAATTATCCTACCCAATATGCTGTGAGTATTTAAAAGAAAGGAACGATATATTAATTTGAAGATAAGAAGCTACAACTAATCTGAACACAATGGAGTTGATTTTAGTGAAACTTTTACCTCTCTGTTTCGTTGTTAGGGTAATATTTTGCTATTGGTGATACAGCATGACTCAAAACAACATAGGCATAATCAAAGGCCTGTTTCACTTGCATGGCCCCATACGAACTCCTTCCAACATCATTACCTTTAAAAGAAATGCACACACAAAATATTAAGCATGACTACTACCTTCACAGAGGGCTTTACATGTTAACCAGCCCTCTGCCACCAATAGCTACCCAGGGGTGGGGGAGTGGTCCTTCAAAGTTGAGCTATCAGTCTCTCCTTCAGCCCACCACCCTCTGAAATGCAGTCAGTACTTTACTAAGGTGGAGACAGGAGCTGCCTATGTGCTTTCTGGCTCAACAAGGACTCTCCTATCACACAAACAGTCGTGCAAACAAAGAAACAGCTGCCTATTTTCTCTTAAGAACAAAACCCAACTAAAGATATACTTTTTTTTTTTGCTTTTGATTAACCAATACAATATTTTTTACATTAAATTATAAACTCCTAAAAAGCAAGGATTGTCACACATTTGGATGGAGCCAGCTCCTGATGTGTACTTCCTTAACGACCAAACCTAAGAACTATTAATGTTTAAAATGTACTTCAATAAGCCAGAAAACAGCTCCTAGGCAATTATTGTACCTTTTCATTCCTTTTCCTTATTTTCAAAGTTACACATTAGAGCAAATGACTAATAGCACTTTCACTAAAATCCAAAAATGCTGAACTACGTATTTTATAATTACATGAAAATAATATTATTTGTATCTTAGAAAAGCTACAATACAAACAAACTTTATAAGAGCAAGAAAGGAATTATTTTCTGTTTACTTGAAAGCTAACAAAGCTAGAAAAAGCATAGGACTATGCAAAATTAGAGAGAAAAGAAGCACACTAAAAGAAATACATAAATTGTCTCCTTAACCCCCTATGCTCATGAATTCAAAGACATACACTATACCATCTTAAGGACTTTAGAGTATCTCCTTAAAGGGCTTAGTGGAAACTGGTTAGAATCACTACCCAGGACACAGGAAAAAGAAAAATGGCACTAAACTGAGGTATATGAGGACCCAGTGAGTAAATGCCTATTCCACCTCTTAAGGCACAATTTTACCACCAGCTCATCTGTGAGTTTGCGGATTTGGCAGACAGGGTCCTTTAATTTGTTATGCTTGTTGATGAGATATTTCGATATAAAAAACTATAATTAGGAATTATCCTTCATTTTTCCTCTAAAGAGAATTTAAACTAGAAAGAGGCTGATAATGCCCTCTGCTTGAGTGCCCACAAATTTACCTAATTTCAATACCTGGTTGTAGAGGATCTTCAATATAAAGCATTGATGGCCTGTAGCCATCTAGCATATTTTTCTGTACTTCATCTTTGGCCACATATGAACCACCATCCTTTATCCGGATGCCAGTCTTTAAATAATTGAAGTGTCGTCCATATAATTCAAAAAATTCTATTAAGAGAACACCATAGTTCGTATTGGGGATACAAGCATCTTCCCTGGGATGTAACTGAAAGAGAGGGGAAAAAAGAAGGAATTATTTTAGGTTTTCTCTCAATTATTGGAGGGAAGGTATTTAAGTAACACCCTAACTTTTATTAGCAATATTATTGTACTTCAGGTTTAGCACAACAGCTAACAGATAAAGGAGTAACAGTGAGCCATGCTGCTGTTCTAGGTGACACCATACAACAATCCTATGGGTACAGTACTGGGGCAAGGAGTCTGCAAGGCTGAGTTGGCCCCCTGCCGGGGATGGTGACAGGGCTGGCTTGGCCCACAGTGGAGAGGTCATTCTGACTCACAGCAGTCATTGGCAACTGGTGCTATACAGACACAAAAGGCTAAGACTCCTAACTCGTCTTACCCAGTAGTAGCTCTCAATCCTAGTCATGTTTAGTTGCTTACCAAAAACAAACAAACAAAAAACCTAAAAACAATTTGCAGTGAAAAGTCTCTTAAAACAATACACATTTTACATTTAGTGCACACCAGCATGGCACATCTATATGACTTACCTGAAGGAAGCTGACAGCCATTAAAAAGAGACTATATGAACCAATTCCACCTGTAAATACTTCATTAAGGTCCCTCTGTAATAAGAATTGTTTCAATACTAAAACCAGGTATGGCAATACAGGATATTTCTGAAAAAGAAACAAAATTATACTTTCAATGAATACCTGTATCAATAATATAAGCTGCAGGCATTAGCTGAGGCATAAATTAGTCCTTATATTACAAAACTTGGTAGATACATGCAATAAACTTCATTTTCTATTTTAAAGGCAAGCTGTTTAAACAATGAACTCAAAGCAATTAAGGATTTTCTTCTCATTCTAAACTCTAAAACATAGAAACATGGATAAAGTTACCTGCTCGCTGCAGGACAGAAACACTATTTATCTGATGATGCACATGCCAATCTATGACCACAGCCTTGTAATACTTGTGTGTAAACAGTACATGCTTAAAACATCTCAACACTTTTGGCGGGGGGTACTGGGAAGTGAACTCATGACCTCACATTTGCCAGGCAGATGCTGTGCCACTGAGCATATTGTAGCCCAGTGCTAAAACTTTGCAACATCCTACCACATTTAATCCGCAAGATTTTAAGGGACTTGTTTTCTTAGACCATGCTGCCCTGTTCATCAGGGTTCTTGGGATATTCTGCTGCTAGCCAGCACAGGGATGACTTCCTGCTGTCTACCATTTGGGCTGATGAACACAGAGATCTTACCTTAGCACACTTTACAGAGAACAGAATGGTACAGAGAATAGTGAGCTGGCAAGGACACACAGCCTAAGTCTCTGTTGGTCTAGCCCGCATGTAGTGCTCTCTGCACAACCCAGGCCTTGAGCAGGGATGCTGAGAAAAATAAAAGAGTCCCAAACATCTAGAGGGACTCTGTTGTGACTTGTATCTATATGTACCCCCAAAGCCTCATGCACTCATATGTGAGGCTTCTCAGAGCTGGCTGGATCTAGGGTGTGTGATACTACATTAGTCTGACTGGGTTAGCATACTTTTGAGTGTGGACAATGGGAAGCCCTACCCAGGGTGTGGTGGCACCACCCAAAAGGTTTGTAGCCTGGAGGGAATAAAAGTGAAAGGGAGGCTTTGTGGTTTCCTGCTTGCTGCCTCCTGCCTAACCTGCCATGAACTGTTTCTCCTCTGAGATGCCCGCTGCCATGCTACATTGCCTTGGAGCCAGCTCACTATGGACTGAAACCTCTACAAACTGTAAGTCAAAATAAATCCTTCCTCCTTTAACCTGTGGATATCAGATATCTTATCCCAGCAATGAGAAAAGTAACTAAGATTTCTATTCTCCTCTCAACTCTCAGCTCTATATTTTGGTTTTGTTTGTTTGGTTTGGTTTTTTTGAAATACGGTTTCAATATGCAGTCCAAGCTGGCCTTGAACTTGCCACAAAGCCCAGGCTGGCCTCAAATTCATGATCATCCCAACTCAAACCTCCTGTTATGTTTTCTAAACTTTCTCAAGTGAAAAGGCATGGCTTCCATAAGAAAGAAAAAGTTTATACTTTTGCAAATTATATCACAGTAAGGAAGGATGCAGAAGAACAACAAAAATCTGGAGATTAAGCAGTGTAAGTGGGCTAGATATGTGTCTCCCCCACATCCCCATATATATTTTTTGACAAGGTTTTGCTATGTAGTTCAGGCTGGTCTTGAATTCACACGTAGCCCAGGCTGGCCTTGAGCTCATGGGGATCCTTCTGCCTCAGCCTCCTGAGTGCTGAGATTACAGGTTCATGTCACCATGCCAGGCCAGATATGGTCTCTTTTTAAAGAACTATCAGGTAAATATCCAACAGAATTTTATCTACATATATCTTTTGGCCTAGAAATTCTAAGAATCTTCTTACAGTGATTAAAAGTATAATGAAAGCTGCATGTATTGAAGGATGTTTACCAAATGCTTTCTGTGGTAGCAAAGAAAGAAAGAAAAACGAGGCAGTAACAATGCCGGGGCAGTGTAAATTGAGCTTGATGCATCCTGACAAGGGATTACTTAGTATGCAACCAGTAGAAAGCAAGGTTGGATGTGCATATGAAAAACCCTCCAAAATATTTTAATTTAAAAAAAGATGTAAGACAATAAACATTTAATGAGCTACTGCTTTTGTTTCAAATCTTCAAGAGGATAAACAGGCCAAAAACAAAAGGCTAATGATAGTAAATTGTATAAAACTCATCTAGGGTGACTTGGCTTTTCACTATCATATTATTGTTAAATTTGATACCATGCATATTATTTTCAACTTTAAAAGTCTTTTCAAGAAAATTTATATACAGTACACCTCCCAAAGAAGCAGATCATGGATATTTATTTTTTCTGATTTTCCATGCTCTGTACATTTTCATGAGGAAAAAAATGTCTACAACATTACATAGTTAATATTTTTTTCTTTTTAAAAAAGGAAATATAGAGCTGCTGAATGGACCCAAAAGATACTCTACACAAGCCAAGTCACTTCATGCTTTTAGGTTGAGGGAAAAGCTAGCACCTGTTTCAAATACCAAAAATGCTCTCAGGATGATGCTGGCAAATTTTCTCTTATTTTGGAAGAAAATAGAACAATAAAAATAAACTATAACTATTTCAAGATAAAAGAAAACCTGCAGGCACCACCTTCTAAGTGACCTGGGGATTAAAATTAAGACGGGGCTCCTGAGGGAAGTTCTTAATCTGAACCTTATTGGGGATTTAAAAGACAGGAGTCAGCTCCACAGCATGATCACAGCCCTCAACTAAGCATAAGAATCCAGAGCAGAGAACTTTTCAAAAGCGTTCTTAACTGTTTTTTTTTTTTTGGTACTGGGGATCGAACTCACGACCTCATGCTTGTTCAGCAGGCTCTTATGCCGCTGAGCTAAATCTCTGTCCCACGTTCTTAACTCTTAATTCTTACAAAGGTCACATTGCACTGTAATTACTGATTATTACAAGCAAAATCAAAGAAAACAAAACAAGTCCACAGCAGAGAAAGAACCATTTGTCAGCAACATGTATATAAAAATAGCTTTGCAAAAGATACCGAAAATCACCATAACAGACTCTCAGTTACATTTCCCAACAGTCTTATCATGCACACACCACTGCATCTCTGACCTTAGTAAAATCTTTGATGAGGTCTGCTGCTCTTACTCCATTCTGGACATTAAAGCTGATATCAACCTTCACTTCAGTAAAAGAATCTGTTAATTTAATAATAGGTACCTAGAAAGAGAAGAATGGGAAAGGTAAAATACCCAAATTAAATTATAAAATTGAAAAGGAAGATTTTTAGGTTTGAGGTATCCATGTTTTCATAAGAACATAAAAACACTGAGTGTTCTGAATATTATACACCACAGTGAATGTGCTTTTCCAAAGATAATTTACACTGCATATATCAATAGAAATTTTGTTTTAGTGTCCAAGCAACTTTATTGATTTTTTCAATTGTATGTATTTCAAATCTACAACATGAGTTTTGATATGTTTAACTTGATATATACAGAAGTGATTACTATAGTCAAATACACAAATCATTTTAAATAGTTACATTAATTTGAATTCTAAAATCACATAACAGAAACTTTCTCAACATTATACATCTTTTGGAGAACAATTTCCAGTTCAGTATAAGATCAAGAATTATCAATGTCAGGCACAAAATGTTTCCTTATTGCCAAACTGTTTCTAATAAGAAAACTTCTAGATTCTTAATTCATAAATCTCTATAGTGAGTACTGTTGTATGTACAGAAAAAAATGAGTAGCATTATCTCTTAAATGCACATGAGAGTAAGTTGTTTTACAAACAGAGCACTTTTTATGTACAGCTACTGTAATACAAAAATGAAAGTACCAACTCACAATCCAACAGTAAAATTGAATTTTAAGTTTCCTTTAGATTTAAAGATGAAATGCTAAGAACTTACGGTTGCTTTGTCTAGAACTTTCACTGAATCCTCATCTGCAACCTTGTGTTTCCTAAGGGCTTCTTCTAGGGTCCAGAGGGGCAGGTTCTCCCACTTCCCAAACACCACGAGATCAATGTCACTGGACACAGAAAGCACAAGCAATGTTTGGAGAAGTCACAAAATGGACCTGTTTGAACTGGTACAGATGCTTGTGAATTCAGCTTAGCACACTGAGCACTATTTCCTTTCCCACCCAGCAACACCAGTACGTTGCAGGCGACAGTACTTCTAAGGCGAAGTACAGGCTGGAGCGTTCAATAACCTTCTCTCGATCACTTCATAGAACTTAAGACCTAAGGTAATGGGATTATTTTGAAAGAAATAAAAGCTCAAAATAACCAATTAATGTTTCTTCTTCATAGACATTTCTGGTACTAAATGTGACTACGCTATCTGGATGAGGCTAATGTAACTTACACATATGAAGTGGAAAATGTAGGCTGCAGAGCAGTGTGCCAGCCTGCTACCAGTGTGTAAACACAAACACACTTCCTTTCACATGCACAGGCATCTCCGCAAGGACATGTGCGACCAATACCAGGGGCTGTTCCAAGGAGACCAAGGGGGCAAAACCAGGACTGACTCTTCAGTCTCATTATTTGGCTTGGAGTTGAATATTTTGTGGTCTTTGAAGACCAGAGAGCACTGAGAAGAGTGGAAACTGCAAGGCTCTGTCTGCTTTCACACGTTTTGTTAGGAGACAGTGATCAGGTCAGGTGCAAATCAGAAACACAACAGAATGTTTTCCCCTTGTGAAGACCACATCTTTCAATTCTTAGGAGTCATCCTTCAGGGAAACATCACCATCGCCAGAGAGAGGTCCGCCCAGGCTGTGACCAGGAAAGCCCTTGTTAGAAAAAACTAAATGGACCAAGGGTCCAAAAAGGGCCAAGACCTTCTTCAGAAGGGAGTTTGGTAGCCTGAATGTTCAAGTCAGGGGGCTGCTGAAACCACAGCGAGTGCCATAAATTCTGCATTCAAAAAAAGAGGCCTCCCATGCAGGAGTATATCTGCTCCCCATGGTAACCTGGCAATTCATCCACAACCGTGGGTTAAGCAGCACTCTGCATGGTAGGCAAGTTCTAAAATTTGTAACCAACTGATTCCACTGCTATATGCTCCGTTTTACTTGTCTCCGGATGATGTCTATCTTGATAGGATCATCAGAAATAATAGTCTACTGTAAGGCAATTCAATTAAATACAAGTAAATAAGTTTGTTTCATAAATCTCGTTGATTTTTTTTTTCCTTTACACATTCAATGACCATAATGGAAACACTCTAGAAAAGTGTTCAATCCTTTGACAGTTATGTAAGTGTACTAACCTAGTAGGCAAATACAGGCCAGTTTTAAAACTTCCAAATATCTGGACCTGAAAAAGAAAAAAAGATATAGCAAGGTGTCAAGCAAGTCCTAGAAGAAATGTAGGGTTTTTCTGCCCTCTACTGATATTTTTTAGTATTACAAGGGCATTTTTTTCCTAACATTTTCATAAAGGGGGAATTCTGTCTCTCACTGGTTGAAATTCAGAATATAGCATTCATTTATCTAGAAAACCTTAACATTCAAACCTGTTCTCTCATAATCCAGGCATGATCACAAAGCCTCGGTTTTTGTTCTCCAAGCACAGGTGGTCTCACAGGGTCAGGCTACTTCAGGGCAAAAACAGCATGGCCTGTGGGCCAGCGCCACAGAGAACAGGTGCTGTCCTTGTAATCCCATGCAGTGCTATAAATTGGGACACATCTGCCTTGACCCATGGAGCAGGGATATGAGGCAACAAAGAACAAATGATGAGAAAAGTACCTGTGAACCTAACCACAGCTTCAAATTCCTATCTTGGGAAAAAAAAAAAAATCTGCCCAGCCCATAAGGCCAAAGATAAGTTTGGATCAGGGTGGGAGAGGCTATCCCTCGCTGTGGAGGGTATACAGCAGCACACTCAGCAGCTCCCCTGGTCTCTGCCCACTAGATGTCAGTCAGCAGTGCCTCCAAAGTCACAAGAGTCAAAAATGTCTAGCCACTGTCAATGCCAGCTCCAACTGCTGGCGTCAACAGAATCTGTTCAGTTGAGAGCTGGTTAGAGGACAAGGGAGAAACGATTCAGTGCAGCACATAGCAGACACTCAATAAAATGTCTTCCCCTGTACCCTTAACCTACAGCATCATACTTGAAACTAGTTTTGTTGACTGGATAAAAACTGTCCTGGTTTCCTTATCTGCCTGTCTCCTACATTGTTCCAGAGTTTATTTTTGTTTTGTTTTGTGTTCCAGATGCTACTGAACACAAAATAATGGATTCTTAAACAATACATTCTTTGCACAAAACTGTAGAACAGACTCTTCAAAGGAGCTCTAAAAAATGAAATATTAACTTAGTATCAATAACAAAACGCCTAAATAAGCAAAGAAGTCCGAGGCAAACATTCTGTCTGGGACTAGTCAGTCAGAGGAAAAACGAATGTCAAGAGGTTTCTGGGAGGCTGAGGTAGGAGGACAGTTAAGTTTGAGCCCAGCCTGGGCAACTTAAGTAAGGCCCTGTCTCAAAACATGAAAAGGGCTGGGGACGTAGCTCAGTGAGAAGATTCAATCCCCAGTACCACAAAACAGGGGATAGGGCAGGAAAGACTTACATGTGCATTTGCCCAAGAAAATGAACTTTCTTAAGAAAATGATGAAAGAAATTCTGACAAGATATTTTTGTTTAGCTATATAAAATTATGATATTTATACTGGTGGATTAGAATAAAACAGTGACAAGAGGTTAATAACTGTATCCAGTGAATAGACAACTACATAAAAGTTTGATTTGTTTTTCTTTGCTTTACTCCAATGATTCCTAAATGTAGTTCACCTTTATAGCACCTGCCATTCAGCAATGGGAGGGAAAAAAGTTAAGCATCTGAGTCAATGAAAATAATTACTAAGCCCCAAATTCTAAAAGCTGCAGAACATTGTTTGCTTTCAGGATTTAATTAGTCTGGGTGTGGTAGTGCACTCTGGAGGCTGAGGCAGGAGGATCACCATGAATTTGAGGGCAGCCTGAACTGCATAATGAGACTTTGTCTCAATAAAAAAGAAAAAGAAAGAAAGAAAAAACACTTAATTAGACCCTACCCCTACAAAAGCACTCCCTGCACACAGATCTCTCTGCATGAGATGCCACCAGCCATCCTCCACCCGCATCCCACTGACAGGACCTCATCCTAAGCCCAAGCCACCGAGACAGGGACTCACATCAGCACTCGGCCACAGCTCCTTAATCACACTCTCGATCCTGCTCACCACCTCCATCCGCATCTTCTCCTCCTCGGGCCTTGGGGACATATATTCATAAAAATCACTGATTTCTTCATGCAGACTAAAGACAAAAGCAGAAAAGTGTACATGAGCAGGACCAATCTAATGAGAAATCACTTCCTTAAGTAATCTTCTCTAATTAACACTCAAAAGCTAATTCAGCTGATGACCTTATATTTATAGATTTTACCTCAGTTTTAATGTTATAACTCGTGCCATGCTAAGACAGAAATATACAGGATTAATCAAAAAAGCCACAATAATTAAATAAAATAAGAAATTTCCTGTGTAGAGCACTTGCTAGCTGCTCGTAATTTAAAAAAACAAAACAAAACAAAACAATGAGAGGAAGGCCCTGGTGTCTGCCTTTACACTTAAGTAAGTAGGCACAAAACAAAAAGACACAAAACCCAGGGGACATACGCACACTTCCTGTCAGCGGGCACTGCCCTCCTGCCTTCCTGCAATCCGTTCTTCATGGTTCTATCTTTCACAGCATTTGCTTAATGAATTGTCAAGTGAACAAGTTAGCCAGGGAACATGAGGAGTGTCCTGAAAGAATGGTTGGCAGACAGAGACTCCAGGAGGAGCTCACAAGTCCCAGAAACCACGAAATCTGAGGCAAGCGGGCTATGATAGGGGGTTGATGGAAATTACATCCAGTGCAGAAGGCAGGCTGCGAGCATGGCATGCTTTGATTAGCAAGCTTAGAAGCCCTGGGTGGCTGGCACTGGAGAACAGCTCAGTGGTAAAGTGCTTGCCTAGCATGCATAAGACCCTGGGTTCAATCCCCAGACACACACACACACACCCTCTCTCTCTGAGTGAGTTAGTTCAGGCTTTCCCCTGTAGCAATGGAGAGCTATCTAACTGTTTGAGGGAGGAAGGAGAGACTGACTACAGAAACTGTTTACAATTAAACTGGCAACTGCAAACCCATGGAGGGTAAGGATCCTGGAATGGGTGCAGGGAGAACAGGTCATGAATGACTAATGTAGGACTGAATGGTGGCTGGAGAGGATGGTGGCTAGAAACATGCCACATGGAGACACATGGCCAGGCTTCAGAAGGGCAGAGCTGAAGAACTGGGGGCCAAGGACAGTTCTGGCCAGGAAACAGGACAAATGGGCTGCTAAAGAGCTGAATAAAATGAATGCTGCGGGCAGAAGGAGATGACAACAGCATTCTTTACAAAGCCCTGACGCCAGTTCTTGGGAAAACTTCCCTGAGGCCACCACCCTGAGCACCTGTGAGGCTGGCTGCAGGTGTGTGGTGATGGGGGGCCTGGCTGAGGGCAGCCACACCACCATCGGGCTCCAGAGGAGGAAGCTGGAAGCACTGAGAAAACAAAAGTGATTCTGAGAAAGGAAAAAAGATCTGCGCCTCCACCGTCACTGGCTAGAACTTCTGCTACACGGAATGCTGATACCTTTTAAACTACGATTAAGCCACCAATAGTTCCTGTTTGTTTTGATCTTCTGTCTTTAGAGTCAAAAAAATTTGAGGGCAATATGTTCCCTTGGCCAAACAGCTGTGGCACTCAGTGCTCTCGGGCCTCTGTGTGCTCAGGACTACACAGGGCTGCAAGCAGAAGCCAGCCTGTTTGCCATGCAACACTGCAAAGCTCTGGACCTCCACACACCACAGAGCTCTGCAGGTGACTGCAGACACAGTCCAGTGGAGTCTGGTGTTTACTCGTGGCTTCTCAACACCTTAGGGTCTTTTAATTCCTAGAGTTCAGGCTGGGTTGTTTTGTTTGAAAGGTTCTCAAGTTTTACTGTATGCTCTATGGTTATTCTCCTTCTGCTTCTTATAGACAATACTTAAAGAAAGAAAACTACTTCAAGAAAGTGTACAGCACAGGTCTGCCAGCAAGAATGGGGACCACAAACAAATAGCAAATGATATTTGTATTCTAACCAATGGGGGGGAAAACTCTCCAAAACTTGACTACACCTACTCTACAAAGGCCCCTCCAAACACATTTTTTTTGGAAAGGTACAAGAAATCAAACTCTCGACCTTGCATTTGCCAGGCTGGTGGCCTGTGCCCACTGAGCTTTATCCCCAGCCCCTTCATACATTTGCTAATTCAAATATGTGCAAAAAAAATTTTTTTTACCTCAATTATTAAGTTAATATTTATAAGAAACTGAATGACAATCTATTCTCTAAACATTACAGAGTGCCTACGTTCAGGCCATAGGAGGAAATGGGCAGGATCCATGCCCTGGCTCATTTCTACCCAGCAATAAAAAGAAAAGCTCATCTAAAGTTGCTGGGGAAGATGCAGTGTGTACATCCAGCACTGCCCCATCACAAGCAGGCTTTGAGGAAAGCAGAGGTTTTCAGCTGCTTAGAATGAAATGAGCTGCTTGCAGGGTCCAAGGTCCCGTCACTGTCAATGTAAACAAGCAAACTAGATGACCACAAGACAAAGGTCCAATGTAAAAGGGGTTTTGAACCTGATGAAAAGTTAAGAGAACCTAAAATTTGCTTTCAGTGCTGGAATTCTAGGCTTCTTATTAACATATTAATTTGGAGGGAAATTATTAAAAGTCATAAAATAAACTCTTAAAACAGAACTACCCTAAACACATAATTTTTCATAGAACCATCATCTTTTATTGGTGTGTGTCTGCCATACCAGAAAAGTAGGGGAGAGGAACAAGGCAAAGGGGAGGGTTATTAAAGCAAAAACATATGTGAACATTAAGAACACGAGGCCCTGCTTCGGGTCTGCCATGGTCCTGTACACCAAGCACAAAGCTTACTACTACCTCCCTGTAGGTAACATGTAAAATGCTAATAACTAAGTGAAAAATCTTGGTACATTTAAGTAATCAATTTTCAGTACAGACTTTTAAATACTTCGAGAGGTTTCCTGACTGAGCAGGTTTACTGCTGTCTAGTTTCCTTCATAGTTTAAACCTGTCTGGCTCGTGTCTTGAGTGACAAAGGAAGGAGACCAGAGACATTCTATGAGGTGCTTCTATGTGCTGATAGACCTTTATGCCTGATAGCATCTAACCCTGCAGAGAAAACTTCAGTGTCTCTCGGGTGTGATCCAAAACACAGTAAGACTCATTACTAAGTACTGCTCAACACAGCACACTAAGCCTGAGTTTCTCAGTTCTTCCTATGTATTAAATTGTAAAGCACAGGCTAAGAGTTGATTGAGGGATGGCAGGCTGAGGACTGGACTAGAGAGCAGGACCTCCAAGGTAGGAGAGGAGCCTACAGCTGATTAGCAATGGCCTGGGGTTTAACCAATCAGACCTATGAGCTTCTTCTATAAAACCCCCAAATAGTTTGAGATTAGGGGAACAACTTCTTTCCAGGAAGAAAAACACATTCACTTGCCCAAGGGTAGTGCATCCAACTGCACAGGGCAGAAGCCCCCGCCCTGTGGACTCTGTTTTAAAGGTCTGCGCGGTGTGCCTGATTTTGTAAGTACTGATAAGAATACCAGTCACTTGACAAAAGCCAGGCCTAACTAAACAGCAAAGTCACCAGTATCATCGCTGAAAAGAAAAAGCCCTGCCCCTCTTTACTTGCAGACAAAAAATTTACAGCTCAAATAAATTCATAATCCCCTCTAAAATTACAAAGGGGAAGGGGGGCAAAATACAAACGATGATGGAAAGTTATTTAAAAGGAAAGAGTGAGCCCAAGTTCTTGCTCTCATGAATGCTGCAGGAACTTAAAAAGGCTATTCATCACTAAGGAACATCACGTTTCTGTTAACCCCTCCCTGGACAGGACACCAGAATAAAAGGGCAGAGAAGCAAGGGATAACTTGTCTGTGTGTCCTAGACTCCAAAGTTTACACTTCTTTTTTCCTTCTTGTTCCTGCTTTCATAGAGACAGCGCACCCCTTTTAAATGCCATTGCATTTCTGGCTCACCATTTCTGGACCACAATTTTCAGAAAGACAGTTTTTCAGCTGATTTCTTCTCATCTCTTCCCCCTTATGAAGACAGAAATGACTTCTTCCACTGGCCACTTTTGTCATCCAGCCTTACCATTACTTCCAATCAATTACAGTATAGCATATAAGGTAAAGGGAGAAAGGAAAAGAAATCATCACTGCACAGTTACCTAACCTAATTCTACTCAACAATTCTTTCCTCTTCCAGGAAAAATTCTGAATTCCCTAACTATTTTGAGTAGACCTAACCAAATATGGAAGAAGCTAGGAAGCCTAAACTGAGCATGGTAGCGACACCTAGAATCCCAGCACTCAAAAGACTGAGGATCACTATGCATTCGAGGCCAGTCTGAACTACATAGCAAGACCCTGTCCCAAAAAACCAAGTTAGAAAGCCTTAAGAATGGTAGGTAGTATTCTCCATCTATGGTTAAATACTAACCATATTAAGTATTAACTATTAACCATCTATGGTTAAAGATCTTGAGAGGACGGAAAGCTTATTTAGTAAATGTATTTGCTAAATGGAAGGTGTTCAAATATTTATTGAATGGATCAGTGCATGGTGACCCACACCTATAATCCCAGAACTCTGTGAGGCAGTGACAGGAGAATCTCGAATCTAAGCACAGACTGGGCAATTTGGCAACTTGGTGAGGCACTGTCTCAAAATAAAAAACAAAAGGGGTGGGGTAACAGCTCCTAGTGAAGGCACCAGTACTACAAATAAATGGCCAACCAAGTAAGTAAAATCATTACATGGGGAAAAATTCCACAGGAATAAATGAAGCTGAATCTTTTCCTTAGTTACAAGGTCAAAATGCCAATAAGAAATAGATCAAGCTACAGAAACTTGCTATAATGAAATCTGACACATTTAACTCACACGATTCTCTGCCACTTTTTATTTCTCTTTGGTAGAAGGGCTGGTGTTTGAGAATGGACTACTGCTCAGTAAACAGACAACCACTTGTTACACCTTCCCCATGTCAGAGAACTAGTAAGGAAGCACAGGGACAAGGCAGGCAGCCCTCACTCCCAAGCATAGGAAAATCACAAGGTCCGGGGTTTGGTGTTTACTGAGCACACTGTGCACTCCCAGGAAATGCCAGCTCTCACCAATTATTAACAAATATTTAATGATAAAAGATAAAGAAGACAAAACAGTGAAGAAAAGAATACAGATCAGATCCAGCCATCAGGCCATCAATCTCAGCCTCTGCTTCCAAGACTCCCTTTTCTGTGTGTTTCAAAAAGCTTTTTAAAACTAGAGACAGAAAAAGATCAGATTATTAAGTGAATGAGAAGACAAACCACAGACCGGGAGAAAAGACCAATCTCTCATTGTTGAGCATTTAAATTCTTTCCAATTTACATGCTTGCATCTGTACTTAACTCTGACTTTTCTCTAAGAATAAATTCCTAAGTCTGGTATCTGAAACACACTTAGAATTTATGAAATTCAACAATAAGGAAGCCAAGCATGGAGACTGACATCTGTAATCCCAGCACTCAAGAGACTGAGGAAGGGAGGACTGCCAGGAGTTCAAGGCCAGCCTGGTTACATTGTGAGTTCTAGGCCAGCCTGAAATACATAGTGACACTCTGTTTCAAAAAGAAAAGAGATAGCAACTAAGTATATTAAAGAGATCTTTAATATCATAAATCATTGGAGAACTGCAAATTAAAAAGACACCACTTAATAAGAATGGTCAAAACTCACCAGGCATGGTGGCATACACCTGTAACCTAGCACCAAATTGGACACCAGCCTCGACAAATTAACCACTTAAACCAGGGGTAGTGGTGCATGCCTGTAATCCCAGCACTCAGGAGGCTAAAGCAGGAAGATTGCTGCAAGTTTGAGGCTACCCTGGGCTACATAGTGAGTGCAGACCAGCCTAAAATAAGTGGTGAGAGCCTGTCTCAAAAAAAAAAAAAAAAAAAACCAACGACAACAAATTAACCACTTAATGACACCTTGTCTCAAATAAGTAAAACTTTTTTTAATTAAAAGGGGTGACTCCTAATAGCTGTCATTGGCCAGCCCCCTCACTGATCTACATGCTCTTTTCATATGTGTATCTTCTGTTTTGCTCAAATAAAGTTGGAAGTACTAAAAAAAAAACTAAAAAGCGCTGCTCAGTCTGAAGGCTGTGGGTTCAATCCCTACTTAGTATCACACACACACACATACCCCAAAAGCCAAAACAATAACAACACAAAATGCTGGAGAAGATTTGGAATAATAAGAAATCAATTTCTGCTGGAAGGAATGTAAAATGGCACAGTCACTCTACAAAACAGTGTGGTACTTCCTTACAAAACTAAACATACAGGCTGGGGATGTGCTTAGTGGAACAGCACCTACCTGGCACACTTTTAGGGCCTTGGGTTCAATTCCTAGCATCACCAACAAAACAAACCGAAACCAAACCAAAAAACACCTGCTGTAACACATCCTATCTAAACATGCTCTTACCATACAATCCAGAAATCATGTTCCTTGGTACTTACGAAAACGAGCTAATAACCCACCCTCACAAAAACTTGTATATGGATATTTATAACAGCTTTATGCAGAACTGTCAAAACTTGAAGTAACCAGGAGTTACTTCAGGTGAATGAAGGAAACTGGCACATCTATACAATGAAGTATTATTCAGCACTAAAAAGAAATGAGCTTGTATCAAGTCACGAATCTTCCAATGCACACTGTTAAGTGGAAATCAATCTGAAAAGGCTACACGCTTTGAGAGCAGCAGAGAAACACTACATTCACAATTTTTATTACAATTTATTTTATAATTCTGTTTTGACTGGGCATATGAAGTTCTGGAAAAGGCAAAACTGCAGAGACAATAAAAGGGTCAGCACTTGCTAGGGGTTGGGAGGCAGAGCACAAAGAATTTTTAGGGCAGTGAAATGTTATCAAAATTCACAGAATGGATATTATTAAGAGTGAACCTAGATGTAAACCATGGACCATTTGATAATTATGTGTCAGTTCCAGCAAATGTATCTCTCTGGTGTAAGATGTCCAAAGTAACAGAGGCTCTGTGTATATGGAGGGTGGAAGCATATGGGAATCTCTGTACCTTCCACTCACATTTTACTATGAACCTAAACTGCTCTAACATATACAATCAAGTCTGTAAGAAAGTTTAAAAATTTAAAAACCTGAGTATATTCTCATTATTTACTTATTTTATTCCTGTTTAACTGTCACTTATTCATCTGGTATTTAACCAAATACAGTAAGGGGAGGGGATATGTAATAGTTCCCTATTCCCATGGGGGATTCACTCCAAGACCTTCAAATGATGTCTGAAACAATGGATAATACTGAACTCATGTTTTTTTTCTATACCTACCTGCCTATGAAAATATTTAATTTACAAATTAAACAGAATTAGAATTTACAACAATAAGAAACAGATTTTTTTGGGGGGGAGGTCTTTTTGAGACAAAGTTTCATTATACAGTTCAAGCTGACCTTGAACTCAATTCTCTAGCCCAGACTGGCTTTCAACTCACAGCAATCCTCCTGCCTCAACCTCCCAAGTGCTGGATATTATAGGCATGTGGCACCATGCCCAGTCAAAACACAATTATAATAAAATAAATTGTAATAAAAATTGTGCATGTGGTGTTTCTTCATTGCTCTCAAAATATCTCACATATTTTGATCTCTCCTCTTAAAGAATGCCCTTCACAGCCTCTTTGGCATATCCAAATTACCAGCATCATTCCTCTTATACTTTGTGGTCATGATTAAGTAAAAGAAGGATTACTTGAACATAAGCACTGCAGTTCTGAAACCCAGACAATGAGACAGCTACAATGGGGGCAGTGTCTACAGCACAGAGATCGGACAAAGGGATGGTTTAAGTTCCACCAGGGTAGTGCAAGACTTCATCCTGTTACACAGAGCCACATGTATTTTAAAACTTACACGAGTCTAAAGTTTTCTTTGTAATATTTTCAGATCTTGGCTGACTGTGGAAAGGAAAACCACAGATTAGAGGAGACTACTGTAACTTTCTTCCCCTAAATCTTTAAATAAGTGTCCTAACACTCTTTACTGAATATCCCATCCTATTTTCAGCGACCAAATGCACTGGCTGCTCAGCTCAGCCCTGTACCCACCACAATTCTACCACTAACTGCTTTCCTTGTGGCACAGCACTTTCCCTACTGTTCCCTGTGATCCTGGTGAGGATGCGTGGCAAAGCCAGCTGATGGCTCTGGATGGAACAGACATGAGTGGCCCCAGTCACAATCATGGGTGAGTGTCGGGCTTCTGTCTGAGGATTTTACATACTGATGCTCAGATCACTTTCCTCTTTGACCTGGAGGTGTGAAAACAGAAGCCCCAAAGAATCAACAACCATGCCTCCTTCTCTTCTAGCTACATATACAAAAGTGCCATCTGCAGAAAGAGGGCATCACCCAGAGGCCTCCCCAACCAGACACAGCAAATGCTGTGGGGCTTGGTTTCTGCTGCAGCCAGTACAAGTTTCCTTCCTTCACACCTGAAGTTTCCTGATTCACAGTCAAAGTCTTTCATACATAGAAACTCTTACACACTGATGGGTCAAGTTTTGGGTTTTTCAGATCTAGGGTTATTTCTGTCTATTCTAGGGCTCAAATTACATTTTAACACTTACATAATTCTATATATAGTTGATAGTATAAAACCAATTGTCCCCTCAACTCACCTTTAGTTTTTATTATGCTCTTGACCATTTGCCTGTTTACTATTCCTAATGTTCTTCAGAATCACTTTAACAAAAGTTGAGATTTTTATCTGAGTCATGTTAATTAACAAAATAATGAGGTGGTCTGACATCTCCAAATATTTTATGCCCCTCTTTGTGAAGATTTTTATTTTCCTCACCTATCTAGATTTGCTTCTAAATTATTTGGGAGTTTTGATGCTCTAGTACTCTTAATTCTTTTTTCTTCTTTAAGGTATATTAATTATATTGCCCATGATACAGAAAGTGAATAATGACTAAAGGGAGAGTAGGGGAATGGGGAAAAAAGGAAACATTATATCATGTACAGGTACAAGTTCTCTCTGATAAATGTGATCCTTACATATATTTAAAGTGCACCAGTAAAATCTAATTTTAAAAAAAGAAGAGCTATTAGTGACTTTTATATACAGTACTTGTTTTACAGGTGGCCTATTTTCCTGCTGTACTACACTGGCTAGAATCACTAAGATAAGGGCAAATAATACTGGTAAGACTGTGTGTCTTTGTCTTATTCCTAGTTTAAGGGCAATGTCTTTAGTTTCACATCATGTGTGTTGGTTTAAAGTACTGCTCTTACCAACTCAAGAAACTACTGCATACTTCTAGCTTATTTAAAAACGTGTTTTTCACGTTGGGGATTTAGTTCAGTGGTGCAGCACCTGCCTGGCAAGCATGAGGTCCTGACTTCAATTCCCAGTAAACCCCCCGAAAAGTGTATTTTCTCATAGTACTTGAGCCCCAGCCTCTGTTGTGATCCTTCTGCCTCAGCTTTCCAGCATGCTGGGACTATAGGCGTGCACCATCACAATGACTAAAGCTGTATTCTTTTTATGGACATTGTACATTCAACAGTTCACACAACAGCTATTTTCAACAAGCATCTGAGATATTTCTTGCAGAATAAATCAAAATGGTAGCTTCTTCCTTTAATGATTATGAAGAAACTAAAAGCCACAATTCTAAATAGATGGTTTCTTGCAAAACAAATCTCACAAACCATCAATATTCTAGTGATAACAAAAATATTTAAAGTCAAAGAGAAACCTACTACCTCTACTAGAGTAAATTTTTTTTTTTTTTGGTAACATTCCTAACAGCAAACAAAATAAATACATGCATTGTTTCTCTGGTATGAGAAAACAAAAGTGTAAATAAGATCCAAAATGTATACTAGATATTGGGAAATGGGAAGAAAATGTTCAAACAAGGAGACGAGTCAGAGAGTAGGGAGGGGGAAAGAAATATTAAAAAAAAAAAGTGAGAAAAGAAGGACAAATGGAAAGAAAGCTTTTTGAAAAGGGAAGAGTGGCTGAAGGAAGGGAAGTAGAAAAAAACAAGTTATATCATGTACAGGTACAAATTCTCTATGATGGATGAGATCATTATGGATATCTCCAATGTACCAATAAAATCTGATTTTTAAAAAAATTATAATAATTTCACTAAGCAACAAAATGGATCATGGGATGAGGTTTTCTGGCTATGGATAAGATTGTAAAAAAACAGTGAAGATTTTCTATAATTTTGTGATTATAAAAATTATCTGGACTATGTACTGCTTCACCTTACTAAGTCTCAGGCCAAATGTAGCCTAGATACATAGGTCTCATTTACTACCTAACTTGTTTTAAAAGCTGCTGTCTACAGAAGTCATTAGCAGGCACATTTTATAAGATATACTATATGAAGTTCTACATACACTATTTCTTCCATTCCACAGGCCTGGGATGATTACTATTCCAAGAGAATTTCTAATAACATCCTTATCAAAATAATGCTTGTTCATCAACTTTTAAATACCGTCATTATAGTTAACCTTATTCCTGAAAATAAGCTAAGATTCTTAAAACCTATAGCAAGGTTAGGTAAAAAGAATTAGGTAGCCTATCAAACTTAAGATATACATGTATATTTAAAAAAATATACATATATATATATATATATATATATATATACACACACACACACATACGCGCACAGTTTTTATTTCAGATAGCCATAAATAAAAGTCAAAGAGAACGTTTAAGTAAAAAATACACTAGTCGAACCTATGCAATGATAATGTTTATGAACTTAGTGTACTGTTTAACTTACAGTAATTTTTACAAATATATCAAGATAATATTCTATATTTTAACAGGGAATTTCATAGTCTTTATAGAGACTACTAGTGAACACAACATGACATATAAATATTTCTTTGTTCAAAACCATTTACTATTTGTTTGCTATTTTATTATTGCTATTGCTCTTCTGTCTTCAATCATTTTACACAGAAATTTTCCAGCTCATTAAAAAAGCCCATCATATAAAGTTAGTTAGCTCTACTATCTGTTATATACAACTGATATCAATTCAAACAATAGAAATTTTAAAATTATGTATGTTTTATTAGTATATACATACTTGCAGTATAAAATGACTATATTCATCATGGAGAGCTTGCTGTGTATAGCACACCTCTGAATTCTTTTCGGTCCCCCTCCCTTCCTATCCTTCACTGTTCGTCCAACTCTGGATCTTCTTCTCATTTGAAAACACTCTGGTTTTATTTTTTTCTTCCATCTTCTCTTTTTCTTTTAATCCTTTTTTCCTCCCTCCCACTTCCACCTCTTGTTCTCCCTCCTATTTGAAAAACACCTCCCTATTACTACCTATCCTTTATTTTGCTCTTTATTTATATTTTGGGTTCCTCATATAAGAGAAATCATGTGTTATTTGTTTTTTAATTTTTTGTCTTTTTGAGACAGATTTCACTATGCAGTTCAGGCTGACCTTGAACTCACTTGGTAGCCCAGTCAAGCCTCAAACTTGCAGCACTCCTCCTGACTCAGCCTCACATATACTGGAATACAGGCATGTGCCACAATCCCTGGCACATTGTATGCTATTTAAACTACACATAGTTCTAGAAAACACAGTGAACACTGATTTTTTAAGAGATTCCATAATTACTTCATTTTATTTTACTAATAGAAATGAACAATCTAAGTACTATAAAACTTTCCTTTCTACATGCTAAGTTTTTAATGAGAAAAATGTGCTACACTGGAGTTGAGGATGTAGCTCAGTGGTAAAGCACTTGCCTAGCATGAGTGAAATCCTGAGATCAGTCCCTAGGACCACAAAACAAAACTGCCCCCCTCAAGCTGCTATTACTTTACCCTCCTTTTGTTCTCCTAACTCATGCACATGCATACCTGTCCAGTACCATACAGATCAGTTTCTAGTCTGAATGTGAGTCCTGCTATAAGTTCATTATTTTATCATTCCAACTTCCTCTGAGCCCCTCTTTCAGCTTCTACTCAGCTGATCATCAAAGGACAGTGAACTTACAAGAGCGAAAGGGTTTCTCAAAAGAATCACATTCTGAGTTCTGATCTAGCCTCTGACAGCTATGCTGCTGTGACAAGAGTGCCCTGTACTCTTTACCTAGCTTCCGGGACAACGCATCTAACTTCTGCATAGTACTTCATGTTTTTCAAAGAGCTCTTACCCAATCTCTGAGTCAAGCATTCATCATAATATAATGTACACTGGGAAGAATTTCTAACTAGAATTTTTTTATGGGGAATAATCCATTTCTCTGACACACAGAAAATCAATGACAAGACCAAACCTGAAAACAAATCTCACCTGAACACAACCATCATTTACAACTACCCTCTTTGGACCTCAGAACCCAGATCTTCTGGCCTCTGAACTGCAGGACTTATACCAGCAACACCCATAGGTCAGTGGTGGTGAACCTATGACGCTTGCGCCACAGTGGGCTGCCTGTGTCACTGAAAGCTCTAACAGGTTTGCCACCACTGTCATATGATACCAGGTCTCTGGTCTCAGACTGCATTGTACCATCTGCTTCCAGAGCTCTGAAACCTCCGGACCTGGACTGGAAAAAGTTATGTGAGAGCAGCTTCCCAGGGTCTCCAGTTCGTAGACAGCCTGCTGTGGGTCTGTCAGCTTCTATGACCATAAAAGCCAGTTCTAATAAATCCCCTCTAAATCTATGTGTCTACCCATTTATCCATTCACTCACCCATGCATTCATTCATCCAAATCTGAATAGCACAGATTTCAGCACTCAGAGTGGAGTTGTTATAACAGATCCAGAAAATGCAGAAGCAGCTTTGGAACTGAGGAGTGGGTAGACAGGAAGAAAGGGCAAGCTAGCAAATAGCACATGTGCTGTGACAGGGCACTAAGGATGATTCTAGTGAGGGCTCAGAGACAACAGCTCTTGCTCTATTGTCCCTCTCCCTTCTATCATATAAGAGCACCACAAAAAAAAGGCCCTCCCCAGAAATGGGCCCTTTCACTTTGGACTTTCAGCCTTCAGAGCTGTAATGAAGAAATCTCTGTTCTCTGTAAATTATCCAGTATCAGGTATTCTGCTACAGCAGCACAACAGAATGAAATACCAATTTCCTCATTCTCTGTCCCTGTGCCTGTAAAAAAGGGACGTTAGTGCCCATTCTGCAGCTCTACCAGGCACCAGCCTACTGCCTAGCACCTGATACATGCTCAAGTCCCCAGCTGACCCTCTGGGTTCAGTCACAGCTCTTCAGAGTTCACACATCCACGAGGGTGATGACAGAGTATGATAGTTGTACCCTTAAGACAGGTCCACCAAAACAGCAGTAACTTAATATGTGGCAACCGGCCATCCTTCTTGTCCCTTCAATCAATCCTTCACTCTTTCTCCTCCTTCACTACATTCCCACAAACACTTGCAGAAGGTGATACCAATGAGACTGTGCCAGGACTTGGTCTAAGCACTTAATCTGTGCTATCAGCTCCACGCCTCCCCTGGATTCCCAGGTCTGCTATCCTAGGTTTGCCACTCTGCGCCACCAGCCTGACTCTTAGCCCTTGGCCCTTTGCTGAAGCAAAAAGTTAACTCCAGTATGTTCCAACAAATAATCCAAATACCAGGCAGGCCCTTATCACTCCCATACCAGAAGTTAGCAAACGGCGCCGAAAAGGCCAAACCCAGCCAATTCTTACACAGCCCACAAGGCCTACATTTTTGAATGGCTGAAAACAAATCAAAAGAAAACTTGTACTGGCAACATATGAAAATTCTATATAATTCAAATTATAATGCACATCAATTAGCTTACTGGAAAAGATCCTCATTCATTTATATACTGTAATGGCTGTTTTTGCATGTTACAACAGCAAAGTCAAACACTGGGATGGAGACAAAACCAACAAAGTTAGTATATGTTACTATCTTTACAGAAAAGTCTACTTGACCCCTGCTTATATATAGGTTCCATATCACATTCAAGAGTAACTTGATACTGTAAACTGGGTAAGGTGACATGTAACCTTAGCACTCTGGGAGGCTGAGGCAGGAGGATCTCAAGTTCAAACCAAGCATGGATAACTTAGTGAGAGACCCTGTTGCGAAATACATTTAAAAACAAAATTTTGTTTTGGTTTTTTTGAGACATAGTCTATATAACTGGGGCTGACCTTGAACTTACTATGTAGCCCAGGCTGGCCTTGAATTCACGGCAATCCTCCTGCCTCGCTTCACAAGTGCTGGGATTACAAAATTTAAAAAGTTAAAAATATAATGTCCATATAATCCAGAAATTCCACTGCTAGATACAAAAAAATAAAAATCTAAAAGCAAGAACTCAAATAAACACTGCAGCCACCACTGCTGCTCCTGCTGCTGCAGCTGCCTCCGCCAAGGCTGAAACCAAGGAAGAGTCGGAGGAATCAGAGGAGGATATGGGATTTGGTCTCTTTGACTGATCACCAAAAAGTAAACTACCCAGCCTGCCTGACTGGCAAAGCAAGGAATAAAAGCATAATTCTCTAAAAAAAAAAAAAAAAAAGAACTCAAATATTTGTATGTCAATGTTCATGGCAGCATTTTTCACGATAGTCAAAAGATGAGAACAACCCAAATGTCCATCAAGAATAAATCAATATAAATATTTTAAAAAATAAATCGATAAGCAAAACACACAATGGAATATTAACATTCATAAAAAGAAATGGAACTGGCTGTGGTGGTACATACTGGTAAACCCAAATTAACAGGGAAGCTGAGGCAGGAGAGTGACTATGAGTTTGTGGTCAGCCTGCATTACATAGCAAAACACTGTCTCAAAAAACCAAAATGGTAAAAATAATAATGATAAAGTGGGTAGGGAATTCAAATTTGTACCATCAAGTGTCAAGTGCTTAGGTTCACTTTACTCTATCAGAGCTCCACGTTTGAAATATTTAAGTAGAATAAAATTTGAAATGATTAAAACTCACAAGTTTGCCCTGTAACAATTCCACAGCCACTCTATACAATGAAGAAACAGTTTATTGACATAGGTCAATGTACCAGAATATATTATTAAGAGCTCCTAAGATGCCAAGCCTGGTGGCACAAGCCTCTGATCTCTCTGGGAAGCTGAAGCAAGAGGATCCCAAATTGAAGGTCAGCTTGGGCACTTAAGAAATTAGTAAGAATTCATGTCAAATTAAAACACCGGCTGGAGTTTAGTATGAAGGTCCTGCGTTCTATACCCAGCAACACCAAGGGGAAAAAAAAAAGCAGCACCACCAAGGACTTTGCTGCCCTATTCTCCACGCCACAGACTCTAGAACCAAACCAGAGCTGCCAATCACCATTCACCAGCCAGGCTCATCTCTCATTCTAAGACCATAATGGGTACATTTGTTTGCCTCAAAATTTACAAGTAAAATAAACACTAACTTCAATTAAAATTAATGTGCAATAGCTGTAGCACTGATATCAATATACAATTCCTACCCAGCTCCTAACACAGATAATGTTGGTTGGTACTGATTTACTGCAAGTACTATAACTGGAAACTCATTAATAAAGTGTAAAACTTCCTGCACAAGCTAGGAAGTTGGAGGCAACTACAACCTGGAGCTTACTATCTTCCAGTTACACTAATACTAGGGTTAAGGCGCCCTAGAGCCAGCCCTCCATTTCCATGGGCCGTGTGCTAGGTCTTTGTTTAAAGCCAGGACACTATTTCCCTGTGAACAGAGGGAGAGTGTGAGCATACTGGGCTTGAAACAGCACTGACAATGCAAAGCTTGACTATTCCCAAGTATCCACCCAAAAGAAATGAAAATGTTTGCTTACAGAGAAACTTGAACATTAATGTTCATATCACATTATGTACAGGAGTCAAAATCTGAAAACTATCTAAATTTGTTTCAGCTGATAAGTGGATAAACCAAATGCAGCCTATATATACAACTGAATAATATTCAGCCTCATAAAAGATGAAGTGCTGGTATTGCTACATGGATAAAAACATTAAGTGAGACACAGTAGATGCAAAAGGCCACATGGTATATGGTTCCACCAACATAAAATGCTGGAACAGTCACACCTATGGACAGTGAAAGCAGACTGGTACCAGCTTAAGGGAGGGGGGTTCATGAAAATATGGGTAGTAAATGCTAATACTTTCCCTCGCAGGTGATAAAAATATTCCAAAAATTATTGTAGTGATGGTTACACAAACCTAGGGCTACATTACACACTGTAAATGTGTGAATTAAAATCTCAATTTTACTTTTTTTTTTTTTGTACCAGGGATCGAACTTACAACCTCGCGCTTGCCAGGTGCTCAGTCTATTTTAAAGAGCAGGACACTATCAAAGCCACCAGCCAATGTTCCTCGACTGTCAGCAATACAACACAGAATAGGCAGACTAGAAAGGCTCTGTAAACCAATAAAATAAAGACTTGTGCATTAGGGGAATGCATGACTTAATAAGAACCCCAAACAAAACAACTTGATATGCAGTTTAACAAGAAAATTATTCTCTCTCTTGAATACTGAAAACATTTGTGAACCACTTTATATAAGGGTCTGTAGGGTATCTAGAAGACAAGGGTCACCACTTAATTATGGCTGTAAGAGCTTTAATGTGGTAACAATCTAATCAGAGAGCCCCACTGGCTATTCCACAAGTCAGCAGGGAACCCATGAATCTGCATCTCAGCAGATAGGCAATGCAGCTTCCACAGGATCAAAAGAATCCACACAACCTCAAAAGACCCTTTTCATCATTAATTTCCTTACCAAGGAGTATGCATTACATGCCTTTACATCCACCCTTACTTCAGGAGCTTTGTTTCATTTTATGGCAGATTCTTCTCCACTGAAACACATGCAGCCCATTTCTAGAGCTGCTGAGAACCTTGCCTTTTTTTTTAATGAAATTTAAAAATCCATATTCATTCATGTTCATTCTCTCCCTCTCTCCTTCTCCCTCTCCCTCTTTCTTCTGTGTGCTAGGAACAAACCCCAAGGGCCTACATACACTAGCAAGTATTCTACCACTGACCTACCCCTGCACCTCCCTAGTTCTTGTGCAAGAGATGTGGCTATGGAAAAAAATCTTTCTAATTTAGTAATGGCAACTATACTACTACTTAGCTTTCAGATAAGTCATTAAGTATAACGACAGAAAAACACACACACTGGTGAGGCTTCAAAGCAGAATTAACAGTCCAACACACACACACACACACTCCCACAAACCTGGAAGGCAAAAATCTCACAACAATTATGCCTAGATACAAATAAGTAAAATGTTAGAAACCTAAGCCACGTGGGAAAAGAGGGGCCCAGGGAGCCTTAAGAGTTAGGTTTCCCTGTTCACTGCTAACCTTCACAATCGCTCTACAACATATAATAAGAAAACCAGAAATCTTATTTTGAGCAACACAGATGGAGATTACTAGCTGAAAGTAAACAACACTTTGTGTAAGTATCTTCTCAGAGCTTTATTTACAACAGACCAAAAAAAAAAAAAAAAAAAAGCAATTTGGCTGTCCAAAAGTAGAGGAATGTTTAAGTAAAGCCTGGCATATTCATACAGGAAAATGCATTTACACATACACACAAAAGCTGCATATGTGGACTAAATAAGTACATGGGAAAGGGCTATGCAAAATGTGAAGTAGGGGATGCATTAATACTTTTCATGTTAAAGAAAATCACTTTTTGTTATCCCTCACTCCCACCCAGGGGTTTAATGTAGAAGATATTCAGTTAACATTCCTCCTGACAACTTGAATATTAAACCAGGCATGGAGACACAAATTTATAATACCAAGTACTCAAGAGGCTGAGACAGAAGGATCACAAATTCAAGGCCAGATAAAATAATTTAGGAAGATCCTGACTCAAAATAAAAAATTTTCTCCAGGTATAACAGCACACATCTGTAATCCCAACATTCAGGAGGCTGAGATAGGAAGACTGATGTAAGCTCAAGGCCAGCCTTGGCTACACAGTGAGTTGAAGAACAGCCTCAAGTACACAGGGAGATCTTGTCTCAAAAATAAAATAAAATACATTTTAAAAGGTCTGGGAGCTGGATGTGGTGGTGCACACTTGTAATCTCACCATTTAGGAGGCTGAGGCAGGAGAACTGCTGTGAGTTCTAGACCAGCCTGAACTATATTATATAGCAAGACCCTGTCTCCAAAAAACAAATAAACAGTCTGGAGATGTAACCCTGGGTTCAATCCGTAATACACTTCTCAAAACAAAACAAAACAAAAAACTTGAAATTTACTTTTTAATGGCTCTTTCATACTGAAATTTATGGAAGTTAACAATTGATGCTCTATAATGAGGTTTTCTGAAATTCTTGGCATTTTTGGTGGTATTTTACAGTCAAGTTGAACAAATACACAAGAAAAAATCAAGCATAAAACCTAAAATTTCTAACATATAAGAAAAACAAACACTAAAGAAAATATAAAATATACCAAATTAAATTTACTCTTAATGTTTTGACACAGTTATTCTAATTACCATGACCTGTTAATCCCTTTCATATAACTCAGACTTTTAATCACTGTGCCTGCAGACAATTAACAGTCTGCATGGCCCACCCAAAAGACTCTTCAAATTTATGAGAAAACAAAATTGATATATGCTTAGTTACTGTGTCTTGACTCAAATCTTCACAAGGTCTACAAAGTCCAGCAAATTCTTGCAAGTGCCCACCTCATCTCCTTTACCTGGGCTGGAGAGCAGTCTAGTAAGTTAACACTGAATTGTCCACTCCCTCCTCCTATAAGCACAGCACACATGTACAAAGATGCAGCACTGGACCAGAAACACTGGGAAATACCTTCAGTCATCAGCAGAAATGGCTAAAAATGCGTGTAGTACTGCTATCTATCCCTTTGTCTAGTTTTACTTTCTTAGTGGTTTCAGTAACCACTGAGTGTGAAAATACTAAGGGGAAAATTCCAGAAGAAAAATAATTCGTAACTTTTAGATTACACAGCATTCTCAGTAGAGCGATCAAAGTGTGCACAATCAGCCAAAGGGACAAGAAGCGCATCATCCCTGTGTGCAGAATATACCTGCTGTATATGCTACCCAGCCACTCACCTGCTCCTCACTTACCAGCCATCTCGCTTATTGGATGTCACAGTATTTGCAGTCAAGTAACTTTTTATTTTACTTCATAATGGCCCCAGGGTACAATAGTAAAGCTGGCAATTTGAATATGCCAAAGAGAGGCTCTAACAGGCTTATTTTAAGTGAAAAGGTCAAAATCCTTGACTTAAGAAAGAAGTCCTAGCCAAAAGTGGTAGCATATGCCTATAGCCCCAGCACTTGGGAGACTGAGGCAGGAGGGCTACCATAAGTTTGAGGCCAATGTGGGCTCCATAGTGAGTTCAAGGCCACCCTGAATTGCATAGCAAGACACTGTCTCAAAAAAAAAAAAAAAAAGTCATAGGCTTAAATAGCTAAGATCTATGGTAAGAACAAATCTCTGCCTGTGAAATTGTGAAGGAAAACATCTGTGTGTTTTAACAGCTTGGTTCAAATGGAAAAGGCATTAAATTTGTGGGCATAAGACATGAACGGAAAACATGTTCCAAAAAATAAAAATTCCAAATGATGCCAACATGTTGCACCAGAAGCACTGACACTCTGAAGTCTTAGGGACATGGAACATCAAGCCACTGACTGCCAAGTAAGGCACGGTTACACAGATCAACAAGCAGGCTGGACTAAGAAACTGGCTATTGTTAATTTTTACTGTATCTAATTTATAAATTAAACTTTATCATAAATTGCATATATTGGAAAAAACAGTATGTGGTATACTAGCTGTAGGAAGGGGCATCCACTAGGGGGTCTTAGAATATATCCCACATAGTTTGGGGGACCACTATACAGCCATACAACCAGAGCCTACATAGAATTTAATATGAACTCCACGTGAAAAATTTCAAGATATGTGGAAAAGACAAGTTAAAAAAGAAAATACACAATACCATTAATTCTTTAAAAACCTCCAAAATAGTATTTATTTATTTTTTTGGTCAATCTAAACAGTCTGGATAATGCTCAGAACCCTGCAACAATTACCACCTCCTGGCGGCTCTAAGAATGGTGGTTACAGAAGACTTCTACCTACCTCTTCCATGTTTTAAATCTTTACAAGGACAACAAATTAATGCCTTTCTTTTACAAATTTTGAGAAAAATACCTGGATCTTAAATTATACGTAATTTATCTAATGTTCCATTAAGAGAATTCAAGTTTGGGTTGGAACAACAAAGGGCATTCAAAGTGTACTGTCTTCACATGTCAATATACCCCCCACTGCCTTTCTACCAACATATACAATTCTTTAATAAACATTTTTTACTTTTAATCCAAAAAAGTCCAAATCAAACTTTACTTCATTGAACAATGTCTGTTGCCCACACAACTATTTCATAGTTGTTTATTTTATTCGATCTGCTTTGATTCAGTACAGAAAAGTAAATGAAGAAGAAACACTACTGCATGTTAAGCATATCCCTCAACTATTCCCAATTCATCTCACTCTCCCCCCAGCTACCGAAATCCCGTTTCTTGATTACCAGCCATGTTTAGAAACCCAAATGTTAACAGATCTTTTAAAAAGCAATTCTCAATTTGTGCTACATGCATATGATGAATTTTTTTTTTTTACCTCTTGGCTTTTTTAAAGGTTTTATTTTTATTATTATATGTTTGCAGCACATAAAGATTGCATTTGTTGTGGGGAGTTGGTATATGTACACAACACTTCTTAATTCTTTTTTCATATTGTCCATTGATAATGGTTATTTTTCAAAGCTCTGGTGTAAGACCCACCACCCTCTGCAGACCTATTCACTCACTGTCTCCAATGAATGGGTTATAATCATCAGAAACTCTTCTTACCTTCCTCACAGACTGAGAACCTACATCGAAAAAACTGAGTTGGAAGCTAGTCTTATCAAGGCCATTAAACAGAGAACCATTATCTACAGGACTGTGGGAAACATGATGGTTGCTGGAAAGGAGACAAGAAGAAATACCAACCTTCTTTTTTTTTTTTTTTGGTACTGGGAAATGAACCCTTCTCACTGAGCTAAATCCTCAGCCCTTTTATTTTTTTTAATTTAATTTTTTTTTTTTTGAAGCAGGGTCCCTTAACTGCCTAGATTAGACTCAAATTATCATCCTCCTGTCTAGCCTCTCAGAGTGCCAGGATTACAGCTCCAACCCTGGTTTTATTTGTTATCACAGGCTTAAACAGATAAGACCTGATTCTAATAGAAGGTACAAGGGGACACAAAAATACCAGGGCCAAGCAGAGCATTATACCAACTGTATAACTTGGTAATAAAAGTTATCTGTACCACTGAACTACACCCCCAGCCTAAGTTATCAATTTTTTTAAAAAGCAAAGTAGTTATCTGGCCACTGAAGATCTTTTGATCTCAAATGCCACAGTCCCCCATTATGAATACAAATCAGTTAAGTGAATAAGCAGAATGATCCATAAATGAATCCACGTATACCTTCTGTATCACAGTCACAGACATACAATTTCATGCTGATTTATATAAAAATTCTACTCATCACACTATTAAAAATCTTAACTTGGAATTATACAATTCTACAGCATTAAGTATATTCACTTACTGTCACTATCTATAACCAGAACTCTGCGTATACGTGTTCTTTTTTAACTGGGGATTGAACCCAAGGCCTTCACTCTGAGCTACATCCCCAATTCTTTTGCCCAGGCTGAGCTTAAACTTTCAATCTTCCTGCCTTCAGTCTTTTAGAGTGCCAGGATTACAAAGATGCACAATTTCTAGCCCCAGAGTTTTTAATCTCCCTAAAAGAAACTCTGTATTCCTGTTCCCTCTCCCCAGCCCTCAGTAATAACCATTCTAATTTTTGCCTCTGAGTTTCACTACTTAGGTGCCTTATATAAGTGAGAGTGTGTAATATACATATGTCCATTTGTGCCTGGCTTTTTTCACCTGTCATAATGATTTCAAGGTTCATCTATGTTTTAGCATGTGCAAGAACTTCCACCCATTTTAAGGCTTAATGATATCCCACTGTATGTATCTACCACATTTTATTGATTCATCTACCAATAGATACTTGGTATGTTTCATTTTGACTGTTTTTAACCACTTAGGTATTTTGAAGTCATGTACAATAAAGATGAGAGAACTTTCATCATCAGCATTTCTTTAAAAAAAAAAAAAAAAGCTGGGGATATAGCTCAACACCACAGCACCAGCTTGGCAAGCATAAGGTCATGAGTTTGATTCCCAGTAACCACCCAACCCCAACACACAAAAGTCATACTTCTAGTCAGAAAAAATACCTTAACAGTGTTTTAAAAATAAAAATAATTGCTGGGCATGGTGGCACACACTGTAATCCCTGTACTCCGGAAGCTGAGGCAGGAGAACCACTGTGAGGCCAGTCTGGCATACACAGTGAAACTTTGTCTCAAAAAAAGAAAGAAAGAAAAAGAGAGAGAGAGAGAGAATAATATGTTTGCTCTCTGGTCACATCAGAATTAAATAGAAATGAGTAACAAAAAGACAACTATGACAACTGGAAAATTCTAAAACACATACTTGAAAATTAAACAACACACTTTTAAATAATAGATGGGTCAAAGATGTGTCAAGAGATATTTCTAACTAAATGAAAATGAAAGTTCAGCTTATCAAAATGTATGAGATCCAAGAAAGCAGTACTTAGGAAAAAAAGTTACAGCACTGGATACAAATACTAGAAAGATCTCAAAATAAATAATTCAAGTTTCTACTTTAGGAAATCAGGAAAAGATGAAAAAATTAAATTCAAAGTAAGTGAAAGAAAACAATAATTAAAATTGGAAAGAGTAGAACTCAATAAAATTGATAAGAGGCAATCAATACAGAAAAATCAATAAAACCAAAACATGGATCTTTGAAAAGATCAATACAATTGATAAATCAGCCAGATTAATTAAGAAAAAAAAAAGCAAATTACTAGTATCAGAAATGAAATGGGATCACTACTGATCCTATATACATTAAAAGGTTAACAGGCCAGACATAGTGGTACACAGCTGTAATCTCAGTAGTTGTGAGGCTGAGGCAGGGGAATCATATGAATTTCAGGTCAGCGTAGACTACTAGTAAGTTCAAGGTCAGCCCAAACTAGATAGCAAGACCCTGTCTCGAAAATAAAATAGAATAAAATAAAACATTAACAGTCAGGCACAATGCCACACCCCTGTCATCTCAGGTACTCAGAAGGCTGAGGTACCCTGTACAATTTGGCAAGACTTTGTCTCAATATTAAAAGTTGCATTAATTAAAAGGGCAGATGTAATTCAGCACTCTTTGAGTTCAGTACTACAAAACAAAACACAAAACAATGAAGAAATACTATGAAAGACTCTATGTCCACAAATTTAATAACCTAATGAAGGGCTGGGGATTTAGCTCAGTGGCATAAGCGCCTGCTTTGCAAGTGCACAGTCCTGAGTTTGATCCCTTGTTATCAAAAAACAAAAACAAAAACAAAAAACCCTAATGAACCAACCCCTTAAAACATTCCCACCAGGTTGAACCACTGCTGGTACATGTGTGACTGTCCCATTGGGTGCTTGTACCACTAGTCACTTTTGTTGGTCCTTTTACTAATTAATTAATTAATGGGGCAGTCCTACATGTACTGCTAATGATTCAAGCAGCCTGGCAGCAATACAGTGTATGAATTACAGTTCATCATGTAGCATTAAATGACACAATGTATCAAAACTTACAGGAGAAAAGTACAATTGCAGTATCTATTTTAAAAATTTAATAAATAATCAATAACTTATAAAGCTGAATCCAGATAGATTCATTAGTGAATTCCACCCAGTTTTTAGTAAAGAATTTATCCCAATTCTCTACAATCTCTTTTAGAAAACAGAAGCAGATAAAATACTTCCTAACTCATTCTGTAAGGCCAGCATTACCCTAACAACAAAGCAGACAGGGAAAGAAACCAGATAAAACAAGAAAGAAAAACTATACATCAATGTCTTTCATAAATATGAAATGTAAAACTCCTAATACTAGCAAACTGAATCCAACAATGTACAAAAAGAATTATAAACCATAACCACGTATGTAATAATATAACTCATTACATCAACCAAAGAGAAAAAAAAAATTTTTTTTTTCTTTTGGTACCGGGGATTGAACTCAGGACCTCATGCTACCCAGGCAGGTGCTTATTATGCCGCTGAGCTAAATCCCAGGCCCCCCAAAGAGGAAAAATTTTACAATAAATTAACACACTTGATCTTAGCCAAAAGACCAAGAAGCGATACAATAAATTAACATGTAAAAAACATTTTATATATTCCAATAACCTTTCATGACAAAAATTTTGAGCAAAGTACAAACAGAGGGGAAGTTTTTCAACTTGATGAAGAACATTTCCAAAAAAAACCTAGAGTTAACATCATTCTTAATGGTAAGAAGTTAGTTGTTTTCCACCACCAAGATCAGGAATGAGGTAAGATGTCCACTTTATCACTCTTATTCAACATCATACAAGAAGTCCTAGCTAATACATTAAAGCAAGAAAAGGAAATAAAAGGTACACAGATTGGGAAAGAAGAAATAAAACTATTAATGACATTTTTGTCTATGTAGGAAATAATGTCTCAAACTAATGAATATAAGGTATTAAGTCAGTTACTTTTTAAACTAGAATTTAAAGTATAACGCCTTTTATATAACACAAACTTCTCTCCCCAATAAGCCCCATTCTGAAATACTAAGGTATACATTTAACAGTATGTATAAGATCTGTAAGAAGAAAACTCTAAATAAAAAAAAAAGATTTTTTAAAGACAGTTCATATACATGGATAGAAGATTCAATGTTGTCAAGATGTCGCTTCTTCATTAACAAATTCATTGTGATTTCAATTAAAAAATATTTTGTGGGTATCAACAAACTGGTTCAAAAATTTATATGGAAAAGCAAAAGACCAAAAGAGACAACATGATACTAAAGAACAAAGTTAAGACTACTGATATTACCTGACTTCGAGACTTAATAAAAGTAAAGTAATCAAGATAGTGTGACACTGGTGAAAGAACAGGTGGACAGATCAACAGGACAAAACACCCAGAAACAAACCCATACACAATAGCGTTAAACTGGTCTTTGACAAAGGAACAAAGGCAGTCCAGTGGATAAAAAACAATCTTTTACGCAAAATTATGCTAGAAAAATTAATCTAGTCACAGACCTTGTATCTCTCTTAATAGACCAGCATGTTAAACACAACACTACAAAACTACTGAAAGTGTTAGACGTGTTAATATATGCTTACAGTCCCAGCTACTTGAGACCAGGGCCATGCCAGAGAGGAATGGCTGAGGCACCATTCACAGAGCCCAAGGCCATGCCTACAGAACCCACTCAAACACACTCAGACTCAGATTTTACTAACTTGCTAGGGCTTTCTTAATCCAATGAAGCTGACATAGCAGGATTAAAAGTCACAAAACAAACATGAAAATCTCCTGAAAGATAACATGAGAAAAAAAATCTAGGTAACACTGTCTTTGATACTGACACTTTTGGTATAAAACTAAAAGCAAACTCAGAGAGGAAACAAATTGGACTGAACTAAAATTTAAAACTTCTGCTCTACAAAAGAATAACCCATACTCTGTGAGAAAACATTTGCAGAACATCTAAATGACAAAAGAATTGTATCCAAAATACACAACAAGTTCTTTAAATTCAAAAACTTACTACTACAACAACCCCACCAACAACACAACAAAACAAACTTACAGGCAAAACATTAGAATATATAGATACCTCACCAAATAAAATGTATACACAACAAAAAGCATATGACAACATGCTATCTTAGTTCATACTTTGTGTGGCTCCAACAGAATATCACAGTAATTTATAAACAATAAAAATGCATTTGGCTCACAGTTGTGGAAGCTAGGAAGTCCAGGATCAAGAGGTTTCATCTGGTGAGAGCCTTCTAGCTCCTTCAAAACATGCTAGAAGGTATCACATAGGAAGAGAGCACGTGAGAGATCCCAGAGACAGCCAAGTGTGCTTGTGGATCAGACTTTTTTTTTTTTTTTTTGTCTTTTTGAGACAGGGTTTCACTATGCAGTTCATGCTGGCCTTGAGCTCACTTTGTAGCCCAGGCTGGTCCCAAACTCACAATGCTTCAGCCTCTCAAGTGGTGGGATTACAAACGTGCACCACCACACCAGCCTCAGACTCTTAAAACTACATAATAACATCAATCCATTCATAATGGCAGAGCCCTCCTGACCTGATCCCTGTTCAAAAGTCTCAGCTCCCAAAACTGTTGCACCAGAGATAAGTTTCCAACACACGAATCTTCAGGACATTCAAACCATAGCAGATGCTCAACACTGTAAGTCATTATAGAGTTATAAATCAGAACCACACATGACACATCTATTAGAACAGAAAAAAGCCAAAACACTGACAACGCCAAATACCAGAGAAGGTCATTTTCCACTGGTAAGAAATACAAAATGGTACACTTTGGCAGTTTCTTACAAAACTAAGCAGACTCTTAACATACAACCCAGCAGGGCCAGGGATTTAGCTCACATAAGTGCCTGCCTGGCAAGCATGAGGTTGTGAGTTTGATCCCGGGTACCAAAACAAAACAAACAAACAAAAAAAAAACAATCCAGCAATCACGCTCCCTGATATTTACCCAAAGAAGTTAAATATGTGGCTACATAAAATCCATACATAGATGTTATAACAGTTTCATGTGTAACTGCAAAAACCCTGGAAGCAACCAAGATGTCCTTAAGTAGGCGAGGGAACAGGCAAACTCATACATCCATAAATGGTGTATTACTCAGCACTAAATAGAAATGAGATGTTAAGCCAGGAAAACACAGAGGAATCTTAAGGCACACACCACTAAATGAAAGATGCCAATCTGAAAAGCCCATGTACTACACGATACCAACTGTACCACACTCTGGAAAGGGCAAACTGGAGACAATGAAAGGGTCAATGGCTGCCAGGAGTTAGGATGAGAGACGGAGGAATTAGAGGGGAATTTTAGGGCAGTGAAACTATTTTGTATACTATGTAGTGGATACATGCCATTACACATTTGTCAAAACCCACAAAATCTGTAACACCAAGAGTGAATTCTACTGTAAAATACTTACTTTAGTTAATAAGAGCATTATCATTATCTGACTCACATACTTGTGGACATTTAACAAATGTGCCAATCTCTGGCCTGGCATGGTGGTACCTGCCTTTAATCCCAGCACTCAGGAGGCTGAGGCAAGAGGATTGCAGTGAGTCAGAGGTCAGCCTGGGCTACATAGCAAGTTCAAGGACAGGCTGAACTACATTCTGAGACCCCACCTCAAAAACAAAAACCAAAACAAAACAAGTACCACACTACCTAAACATGTTCATAGGGGAAACCAAGCATACAAAAACTTTATTTTCTGTTCTGTTCTTTTTTTTTTTTTTTTTTTATAAACCTGAAGCTCCTTAAAAAAAAAAAAAAGCCAACATGGAGGCACACACCAGTAATCCCAGCACTGGAGAGGCTGAGACAGGAGAATCACAGCAAGTTCGAAGCCAGCCTGGGCTCCACAATGAGTTCAAGGCCAGTCTAACTACAGCAGACCTTCTCAAAAAAAAAAAAAAAAGACTGTCACAGAGAGAAAAAAGGGTAGGAAGAGCTTCTCTAGAACAGGATAGATGGAAGCCCATGGCTTTGCTCATCTTGCCCAGGTCTCAGAGAAATCCTGTCTGCTGACCTCCTCAGAAGTGGCTACCAAAAACTCCTAAGAAAGCTGAAGCCAAACTCTGACCTAAAGGTTCAGTTCTGAGCATCTCCTCAGATCTCTAGCTTTATTATAGAGGCCAGAGTGCCCTTTCTTTCCACAACTGCTACCCTGCTTGCCACACAGTTTCTGCAGGTAAATAGTGACCTTTAAAATAAGTATTTGAGAGGGAATCACTTTCCAATGTACTCTCCATACAAGGTACAAGATCAGCCTTTAGGCTGTATGGGTTACCTTAGCCTAAAAGCAGGAATGACTCAATCTAGTTAATATTAGCATGGCTGAAGAAATACAATCTAAGCTTAATTTCAAAGGGAAATAACTACAATCAGTTCCTGATTACTAAGTTAAGGCTGTGTGAACTTTGTCTCCTGAACAGAGGCTCACAGGTCATAGGTCAGTCGTGGTTTCTTGTAGTCACTACAGACTGAAAGCAAAGGTCAGTTATGCCTCCCATGAAAGGGCGGCCTTGCCATTCTCAGTCCTTGCCCAAAAGCTAAGAGCTCACTATAGGAAGAATTAACTTCCTTACACACACACAAAACAGTCACCCCCAAGTCCACTCTGGCTTCCTGTAGTCCACGTGGCTTCTCTTTCCTTGGAAACAACTTATTACCAAAGCCAGTTAGCTGTATCTCCTTTCTCACTCTGGGCCTGCTTTCCTTACTAAGAACTTGGCTGGGGAGGTAGCATGTACGAAGCCCTGGGTTCAATCTCTAGTACCATAAGGGAAAAAAAAATTATCAGGAGTCTATACTGCTATAACAGAAAAAAGATGTACACATATTCGAAAGTCTGAAAACTATTTAACACTAAAATGTTGACTGTAGTTATAATAAGCCCAGAATATTATCAGGGTTATATCTCTTCCTTTGGTTTACACGTATTTTCTAGATTTTTAGCATTTATTAGTAGTATATATGTGTATGTGTTGATTTTTAAAATGAATAAGTATTCCTAAGGGACAATGGTATCAACACCTCATAAAGGCAAATAATTTCAAGGACTAAAAACTGAAATTTCAAACCTCATCATTAAAACCTTATTAACTCCAAATTACTAGAAATTAACTTTTAAAACTCCACATTCACAATCCTAATGGATTATTATTCTTGCTTTGACAGATGTTTATAATAGGCTGATAGTTTTGTTATTTTGACAGAATCAAAACAGTGATTATCCACAGCCAGTGAGGGAAAATTGAGACCCAATTCCTGGATCAGACAGGGATTCAGATGAGTTTATTCTAGGAAGAATTGAAGATAAAGTATTTATTTTACACAGTCTGATAGTATTATTCAGCTACAAGAACACTGCAAAAATCCTTTAGCATCACCAACAAACCAGAACTAACCCAGAGTTTACTTCTATTTTATAGCTGAGCCGACAGAAAATGAAGTACTATTAATATGAAGTGACAGGATTCACAAATTTTGAAATCAACTCAACAATTATACTTTAATGTTTTTAGAGACTGAGACTAAAATCTTCATGCTCAGTATGTAAAAGAACACTGAACCTAGAATGAGGCATGCACTTGCAGTCCCAACTATCAGGAGAGTGAAACAGGCTCACTGGAACCCAAGAACTGAAGACCAGCCTGGGGAATAGAGGGGCCTGTCACAAAAGGGGGGGGGGGCACTGAAACGTGCTACTTCAAAGACAAAGTTGAAATGATACCACTAAGAGTAAACCCAAAGCAAAATGTGTAAACTGAAGTCTCAGGGCCTTGTGCCTACTAGGCAAGCACCCTATATCCCAGTCAACTGATGCCTGTTAAGTCAGGTTTTGCCACTGGTGGTGTTTGTTTTTTGTTTTTTTGAGACAAGGTCTCACTATATAGTTCAGGCTGGTCTCAAACTCATTATGTAGTCCATACTGGCCTCAAACTCATGTAGATCCTCCTATCTCAGCCTCCCTGAGTGCTGGGATTACAGGCATGTGCCACCATACCTGTGTTTTAAATGATAGCTGTTCAGTCAGTTTTACTCAGAGACTTTTAATTGCAAAAATTCTTATTATTGCTAATAATTTTTTTAACAAAAAAAAATTAAAATTAGGTGGAGTGCTGAGGATGGAGCTAAATGGGATAGTGCTTGCCTAGTACATGTGAGCCCTGGTCCAAACACAAAACTGGTGAGGTCATTTATGAGGAAGTTAGTATGATGAATACACAATGAGCTATCACTACACGTATAAGAAGAGCTCAACTAAAAAGCAGTGACACCACTAAATGCTGGCAGGGATGTGGAGTCTGGATCACTCATACACTGCTGGTAAGAATGTAACATGATACAGTCACTCTACTAGAAAATGGTATAGCAGTTTCTTTAAACACTAAACATGTACTTACCACATGGTACTTTTGGGCAGTCAGGCCCCTAAAATGAAAGTTTATGTTCATATAAAAATGTATACATGAATGTTTATAGCAGCTTTATTTGTAATAGTAAAAAGCTGGAAACCACCCTTATGGAATGTCCCTCAACAGAATGGTTAAATAAAGTATGGCTGATCCATATGATGGAATACTACTCAACAATAAAAAGTAATGAACTGATGGTATCTACCACAATTTGGAGATGTCTCTCACAAGGATTACAGTGAGAAGAAAAAAGCCAATTACATGCTATGCTCCCATTTATTTAACAGCCTCAAACTGGCAAAATTACAGATGAAGAACAGATTAATGATTTCTACGAATAAGGGATGAGAAAGATTGAGTGAAGATTGAATGTAACTATTAAGGAACAGTATGAAGAATCCAGAGGTGATGGATTAGCTCTGTATCTTTTTTTTTTTTTTTTGTGGTTGTCTCTCTTACTTGGAAAACCTAGGCAGCAACAGTGAACAAACCCAGCCTCAGTCTATATCGTGTGGTGGTGATTATGTGAACTAAACAGTACGCACACATGGACACACACACACAAGTATGTGCAAAACTGGTGAAATCTAAAAGGTTATGGACTATACCAATGTTAATTTCTTGCTTTTAACATAAGACGTTACCACTAGGTGAAACTGCATAAAGAAAATATGAGATCTCTGCACTATTTTCTGTAATTGTCCATGAATCTCTAGACTTTATCAAAATGAAAAGTTCAGAAAAAAAATTGTAAGGAGTTATGTATGAAGTAGTTAATTATAACAAATGGAAAAAGTTTGGCATATCATTTAAAACACAGTAATGAAAGCTTCCATTTTGTTGAGCAGTTTTATTAGATCAACTAATTTTAAACCAAAGTTTTCTGCAGTAAATTCATACAACTGTCTCAAAAGAAGGTATGACAAGAGTTAGAATTCTCAAGCTTTGTTACTAGAAACTACATGTGCGCATGGTAAAATTTTTTCCAGACTCAAAATGGTTCAAGTGAACAGGGAACCAATATACAACATAAATGGTTCCATATTCAATTATTTTTTCCAAATCTCTAACTCAAATGTCCATATGGCCTACAGTTCTTAACATACAAAATCTTTTTACATTAAGTAACTTATTGGATGGAATGAGGCATATCACCTGTGGCATGAATGTAAATTAGTGAAAAGTCTAGCTCAAGGACATCCTCAACTTCAGTACACATAAAAATTATGTGTAACCTTAAAAATAGTAAAGAAAATTTGAAGCTTTTATAGTGTTCTGCTACAGCTGAGTCTCTACCAAAATTCCAAGGTGGAAAGAACATTCTATGAGCAGCTATAAAGACCTCAAGATGCCCTGAGCTGTCCAGTCAGCTTTGTAGAAAAGAATAAAAACCAGCTGTTGGCAATTGGACCCTAATTCTCCAAAACAGCATCTTCTCTGGTCTATAGCCTCATCAAGAATACCATGTGTGAGTGTGTGTGTATGAGTGTGTGCATGCACATGATTAATAGTCTTCTAGTGTGGTGGGTGTGATCCTGAAATAGTTTCCTCCAGTAAATGTTACTCTAACAGAGTCAAAAGAACAGAGAATAGAAAACTGTGTGGAATCATACATCAGCCTACTTTTCTGCTTCCCACAGAATAAGTGCCTTTAATTTTTCTCAGCTTCAGTAAGCATAAAAATGTCTACCCATTCACTGCCACCATCTACACTATTCCTGCATTATACAGGTTATCTGAGAACCAATGAATGAGACAACCATATATAGTTCAGTATCAGCATGGGAGCCTTTAAAGTCTTCCTATGGACCTTCAGACCCTTAAAAGTAGGATTTATTAGCAGTACTTTCATGAAATAAGTTATGGTGTAGGGTCCTCAAGCATATTACGATGAAAACTGTTCTAGCATATACACATCCTTGCTGTCTCAGACCCTTCTAGTATCTGTTTATTGTCTTGTCTTAATCTTCTGTGTGAATACAGGGTAAAATCCAAAGAGCCCCAACCACTGTTTCCTTTTGCTTTTCACTAAGTGAAAACTTAATGAAGTCCCACATACTCACATGCTGAAGACTCTGAAAGTGACCATATTCTCTGGTCACAGTCACTAGATATAAGACCGAAATTGTGGCATGAATGTTACTTAGTTGAAAACAGTATACCAGATTTGGACAAATTTTCAAATACCAATTATATTGTTTTGTATAGCATCTATGTTTTGGTTTTTTTTTTTTTTTTCTTAAACAAGGTCTTGTCTTGTGTTCCAGGCTTGCCTTTATAATGTCTTCTTTTAAAAAATTCAGTACCCAAATAAGTCAAATTCAATAACCTGAAGGTCTTGCTTTATTAAAAATTACTGTGGACAGCATTTGCAAATGCACAGAAATTAAAATTAGCACAAAAAGAGGAGAATAAAGTCTCTAAATTCTTTCCTACTCAACCTATGTTCATTTGCCTAATTGCTTTGGAACCCAGCAGTAACACCAATCCCACTGATGACATTATGTGGAAATTACCCATAATGCCAGGGCTGAAAAAATCATCAGCACCTTGGGTTTACTGAGATATAGTGAGCAATGAGCACTAGTTTTTGGCAGTCTGAGATGATGTTCTCCCATTGCAGTGAAGAGCACTATATCTCAGCCCCCAAAATCTCAGCTCCCTGCCAGACATTTCCACCCAACCACCATCTCAGCTACTGTCCCAAACCATCAGTCCTTCTTTCTAGTCTTTATTTTCAGTAACACAAACATTTCCTCAATTACGCAAGTTAAATCCCCTGAAGGAGTTCCTCTCACATTTATCCTTCCTTCCCTCTATCCCCACCATTCTAGTTCAAGAAACTATTCCTCAGATAGGCATGGTGACATGTGCCTGTAACGCACACCTATAATCCCAGCATTCCAGGAAACTGAGGCAGGAGGATCACAAATTGGAGGACTTCGCAAGACCCTTTCTCAAAAAATAAAAGGACTAGGGACACAGCCTTGAGTTCAATCCCCAGTACCATGGAAAAACAAAAAGAAAGGAGAAGGGAAGAACAAAATAAAAGAAAAGGAAAAAATTATTACTTAAATTTCTTAGGACTGGGAATGTAGCTCAGTGGCAGAGGTCTTAACATAGCATGTGCAAGGTCCTGGTTTGGGTCCCCAATATCACCAAAACACACACTTAGGTTTCCCAATGAAGTCTTAAACTTTCCTACCAAATTCATCCTCTAAAACATCACTGTGAAGTCACCAATGCCTTGACAAACTGCCTACAGATCTTGCACTGTAGCAACACAAACCTACTCTCATGAACTCAGACAAACACCAAGTACCTTCCACAAAAAGTTTCTGAATACCAGGGCTCAGGACTAAGGACTTTGAATATCTCTAAGTTCCCTGTGCATCCCTTCTTTCTCCACAGTGATCAACAATCAATTCTTTGAAAAGGGCTTATGGCCTGTTTCCATGAGAAAGCAGAAGCAGGCAATCATATCCTACAGCACAGCCAGCCCTAGAGGGGAATGAAGTCCAAGAAAAAGGGTAAGTGGAAGCAATGCAATGAAATAAAACAGAAAATGGAAAGTAAATGAACTCTGTGGGCCTGTAGTTACATGGGATAAACACTGAGCTGGTGGGGGGGGGTGGTCATTTTGAATAAAGACTATGAAGACTTAGGTCAAAATCTAAACACTGTACTCTATATTAAAGAAATGTCTACCCTATAGTGGATAAGAAAACACATACATAAAAGAAATATTAACATTAATTTGCTCTATCAAGAACATAAAACAAGCTGGGTGTGGTGGTTCACACCTGTAATCCCAGTACTGCGGAGGCTGAGAGAGGAGGATTGTTGAGAGTTTGAGACCAGCCTGGGTTACAAAGTGAGCTCAAGGCCTGCCTGAACTGCATAGAGAGACCCTGTCTCAAAAAGACCAAAAACAAAACAAAACAAAAAAAAAACACATAAAAAATACTGTAAGAGTTCAAAAGAGATTAAAAAAAAAAAAAACCTAACTTGTATAACAGAAGAAGTCAGGATTTTGAACTGTTTCTCAAAGGAGTGCTCAAGAAATAAATGAACTAGTTTGGCTGGTAAGAGCAAAACATAAAAGAGCTGCGATAAAGTATACAGCTATTTCAAAATTCTAATCTTTTCATATATATTTTTTTGGGTCTCATCTCCCTGTTTGCATAGCCAATTCAGAGGCCAGTAACCATCACAAAATGTTTAACCACTATCAGTCACACAGGAAGTGCTCGTGACAGTTTTACTGTATTTAATCTCAGGAACTAATATTAAGGTGCATTCTGAATTCAAGTTTTTAAAATACAGGCATTAAAAACATTAAAACGTCCTTAAAAGTGAAGAAATAAGAACCCACAAAATATTATTAAATATTCAGAGGCTCAAAAGGAACAGGTTAAAAAACATGGAAAGTCTGATGAAGTGATAAGCTGTTTGAAAACAGGTTTACAGTCAGTTTTTAAACAGTAATCCCTCTGGGAAATGAACATTCCTCTCCTAATCCCTTTGAGGGCAATATAATATTTGAAACAGGAACAAGGACAGTTTGCTTCTATATCAGTTCACACGTGAACCATTTACAGTATCTTCTGTATTAAATAGCAAGTAGAAGAGAGAACAATTTCTATCAAAAAAGGAGGCCAACATTTTAGATTTATAATGTATCTTTTCTAGAAACAGGCAAAGAAGCTTCAGTAAAATGAAATTAGGGAACTTCAAGGCTTTAGCTGACAGTGATTACTTAACTCCGGCTTATTTTCTGTAAAACGAAACTACCAGAACCCCTCAGTATCAATTTGCTTGTCGCTAAACCACAGGTTTATGCTTCAACTTGGAAATGCTAACAGGATGGAACCACAAACCTTTAATAAAACGTGATGACCATGGAGAGCGCCCTTGAAGCTTAGCAACAGAGGACTCAGTCCTGAAGGGCTCCCCTCTGGAAGTGAAGGCAGATCTGACACAAACCTCAGCACAGCTTCTAAGACACAGGACTGCGTTTTCCGTAGGTGGGAGTTGTAATAGTAGCATATAGCAGACACTAGCCCACTAGAAGCAGGCGGAACCCACCAACTCATTTTACCCAGACCTTCAACACACAACTGTCTCCTTGCCAAAGAGGGCAGATCCGAAGGGATAAAACTAAGAAAAGGTTCACATGAGATTACTAATTGGTGGTTTCATTTGTGTACTCTAGCCCTCAATATAAAACAGGCCCTAAAAAAACTGAGAAGCAATTTGAAAGCCAGCTTCCACACTCCAGTTTTATACACACACACAGGCCCAAAAGCTTTATTTTACAAAAGAAAAATGACTCAGTAACCTATTTCAGCACAGAGGCTCTTCCAAAAGAGAAATCTTGCTGGACACACTCCCAGCATAGGTACATAATTCACTAGGGGTCAGGTAAGATTCCATCTTGTAACAGCTGAACTTTAAACACAAAGTCACTAGTGGTGCAACATTCACTCATTAGCATACAGTTACCCCTTGAATGAAAAGCACTGGCTGCCTCTGCCAGGATGATTTTACAGTGAGAAGCCCTGGGCTTGGACCATGAACTCCTGGAAAGTTCTATCAGGGCCTCAGGAGAGGAGCTCTGGCTTTCACCAGCCTAAACTAAGCTGTCACCCAGTCCTCTCTTCCGGGAGACAGGGCATAGCGAATACACGAAATTTTTAAAAATAAAAATTAAAAGACTGGCCAAAGGGTCAAAAGCTCCCAAAGCCTTTCAGGGCTGCCAGGATTCCTGTCTGGGATTGGGGGAGGGGGAGGGGCATTCTGGATGTTTCTATTCTTGGCAAGGAAAGCACCTCCAGGTCCTGAACCATCAAAACGCATTAACGCAGTAACGTTACCGTTCTTGGGTAATGAATGATATGTCTATGCTAAAGAATCGCACGGCGGGGCGTGATGGTGGGGATGACGATGTGGAAGGCAGCAGGGGGAGGGGAAGACTGGACTAAGGGGGATGGGAGGAATGAAAGGATGGATAAAGAGGGTCCAGGGAAGGTGTGGATAGTTAAGAGGGCACGGGGAAAGTGTGGATGACTAAGGGAGGTGAAGTGAGGGTGCGCATGGCTGAGGCGGGTGAGAGGAAAAGTGCAGGTGGCTGGGGATTGGGGAGTGGCGATGATAGGTTCTCCAGCAGCAGCCAGGAAGGGGATCAACCACCCCCAGGCCGCAGCCAAGACACACACTCACCCCACGACTCCCTGGTTGTAGTTCCTCCGCTTCCATGGGGTCCCGCTATACACGCCCCCGCCGGTGTCTGCCCGGCCGCCCCCAGTGGCCCGCGCTCCGCTGGGCTGCAGCAGGCTGTAGTTGAGTCCGTAGGTGCTGGCCTTGTTGTCACGTTTCCGCTTGTTGCTGCTGCCCGAGGCCGGGTCAGCAGGTTCAGCAGTAGGGACCGGGGCCGAGGGGCGTGGGGCTGGAGCCGCCGACTGGGCCGGGGTGGCCGGGGGTCCCGAGGCTGTACGTCGGGCCCAGGCCGCCGGCTGAGGGTGGTTGTTGTTGTTGTTGGTCGTCTCTAGGGGCAGGAAGTCCCGCTGCTCGGCGGGCCGCGCGTGGCCGCCTGGCAGACGCTCCCCGGAACGGAGCATGCTGGCTGGGGCGGAGGCCGGGGCCGGAACCGGGGCCGGAGCAGGGGCCGTGCCGCCGGGACTGCCGGGGCTCCCACCGCTCGCGCCCGAGGCCGTGCTGCTGCCGCCGCCGCCGCCGCTGCTGTGACAGTGGTGATTGAAGTAGAGGTTCCTCAGCCCCTGGGTCGTCTCCCAGATCTGCATCCACAGACTGTTGGACGGACCGAGCTGCTCTGGCTGGAACCAGGCGATCCTCGGATCCATCAAACGGCGGCGGCCGCTGCCCCCGCCCCTCCGGCCGCCTCAGGCGCCCTCGGCCTCCGCAGCCGCCGCCGCCGCTGCTCCGGGCCCGCCGCGGGCGCAAAGGGAGCTGGGCCGGCGCGGGCGGCGTCGCTCCCGCCCTCGGGGGCTCCGCGGGCCCTCCCCCTCCCTCCACCCCTCCGCCCCTCCGCCCCTCCGCCGAGCCCCTGTCACCGGGGTCCCCGTGCAAATGGCGACGGCGGCGGCTGCCGAGAAGGGCGAGCGACGGCGGCGGCGGTGGCAGCAGCGGCGGCTGCGGCGGCGGCGGCGGCGGCGGCGGCAGCGGCAGCGGCGGCGGCGGTACGCGCCTGCTCCGTAGCGTCCGCGCTGCTCCGGCCCTGGGGCGGGGCCTCCGCAGGCTCCGCCCCAGTCTCCGCCCCCGCCCCCGCCTGCTCCGGCCGACCGGCGGCCCGCACCCGAAAGCGGCGCCGTGCGTCACAGACGCGGCGCGATGGGCCCGCAACCGCCCGGCTCAACTGTCCCCGCGCCGACCTCGGCGGGACCCACGTACCTGTTTCCGGAGCCGTAGCCGCACGCGCTGTCCCGATCGCCCCTTCCTGGGCACTGAGGCTCTGAAACGCACGAGGTCGCCGCCGGCTCCACCAGGAGAGAGACCTGTGGGAGGGACCCGGCCACGCCCCTGACCGGCCACGCCCCTGACCGGCCACGCCCCTGCTATGTCCCTTCCCCCGCCCGTCGGCTCCAGGGCTGGCTGGGCTGCTTGCCCTGGGTGGTTTGCTGAAACGGTTTTTGGGAAGGAATGGGGACGCTCCCCCAGAGAGGAGAGAATGCGCCCCACTCCCCGCCGAGCCGTATCGGGGACCCAGCTTCCCCTCGGGATGCGCTGCGCACCCCCTTGCTGGCCCCGACCGGGCTGCATGACCCGCAGGCCTGGGCTAAGGGTTACTTCTCCGCACCCGGAGACAGGTACTGACGCCCTCTCAAACTGCTGAACGCCTTATGGTGGAGGAGTCACTAACCCTGAGCCATGGGCTTGCCCTTAAAATCCACTTTACACACTTGTCCACACGCAGATGCGCAGGCACACAAGCTGTATCAAGAAAGGGCGATTGACCGAAATTACCGACAGCCTTAGAAAATCCTGCTAAGGTCAGTTCTTTCACTAAGAAAATTCAAAACATTTTAAACTTGAAATGAGGACCAATTGTTATCAGGAGAGTTATTCCACAAGGTGATTTTCTTGCATGTTTTCCAAGTCAGATTGAGGGGCAAGGAATAGAGAATTTTCAGAATTTTACATGAAAGAGAAAAAAAAAAATAGAACAACTGAGCACATTCCATGTGTGCCCTTTAAGACTGGTGCAAATTCCAGAAAAAGTCCCTGACACCTGATTTTGCCCTTCTGTTGTAGGAGCTCAATATCCTGGAAAGTATTTTTGGCAAAAGATGAACAACTATTTATCAAAAATGAAGCATCGCTCTACCTCTTTTTCCTCTTTAAAAGAATAACATAGCCATAAGACAAAAAAAAAAAAAACACAAAAACTGGTCAGGATTTTAGTTCATTTTATTTATTTGTTAATGTTGCTACCCTAGAAATTAGTATTAAAGGTTTTCTCAAAATGAAATTTGGCATGTACTAACAATTACATAATCAGGAAAATGAGTAGTGGTATGTTTCTATGCTATTTACCCGAACTAAACGGTTTCATAGAAATTGAATTCACTGAATGAGTTCACAGTTGTTAAAGTTTAAAGGAAAAGCTAAACTGTAATCCCTGTAAGGCTGAGGCAGAAAGATGGCAACTTCAAGTCTAGCCTGGGCAATTTACAGAACACTATCAAAAATTAAGAAGGGCTGGGGGACCATGCAGCTCAGTGGAAAGACCCTATCTTCAATTCACAGCACCAGAAAAAAATAATTGTTTTCGAAGGACTGAAAGTGCAGCTTAGGGCTGGGGATTTAGCTCAGTGGCTTAAGCACCTGCCTGGCAAGCGCAAGGTCATGAGTTCGAAAGTACAGCTTATGGTAGAAAGACTGCCTATCATTGCAAAAGGCCCAAAGCCCAAGTACAAAGGAAAATATTTTTTTCAAACAAACTAAAATGAAAAATCCAATAAAACATTTCCAAGGTCCCACTTTCCAGAAATACCTATTGTGAAGTCTTTGTTAAACATTCTTCCAAAACTTCACTTGACATTCACGTTAAAATGCAAATATATACTCAGTGTGTGTGTGTGTGTGTGTGTGTGTGTGTATTTGAGACAAGGTCTCACTAGTGCAGGCTGTCCTTGAACTCACTATGCAACCCACGCTGGCCTCAAATTCATGGCAGTTCTTCTGCCTCAGCCTCCCCAGTGCTGGAATGACAGTTTACACCACCATGCCTGGGTTATATTCAGTCTTTTAACATGTTTCTGAAGTTGTCCAAAAATTTATTAAATGCCATTGATATCTAAGACAATAAACATATTCAAAGTTTGTAATAGTATATTCCAGGACTTAGGATTTGTTATATTTGAGGACTCACTTCTTCAGGCCAATGTCAAGAACTACTAAAATAGGCAATGGCAAAACAAATGAGGACTGGGGGTGTGGCTTGGTACTTTCCTACCCCACATGAGGCATAGGGTTCCATCTCTATCACCACCCTACAACCTTCCCCATCCCCCAAATTGCACATGTTAACTTATATGAAAGTACTTCATAAACTGAAATGTGGGCTGAAAGGGAAGACTTTTTATAGTCCTGCCTGTAACAGAAATTTTTCAAGGCATTCAACAAATCTTGGTAGAGTGTCTATCATCCATGCACAGCTGAGCTAATTGCTTTAGTGGAGGTAAATAATCAACCAGGGCCTTTGGCTGCCTTCCAAGAATTTACTGTCTGGTTGGGGGAGGCAAAAAAGAGGTAAATATTTAAACTGACATTGCAATTCATTCAATTAATTCAGCAAATATGTCTTGCGCAATTATTATATGCCACATTCTGAAGGTACAGCATGAACAATACTAAGGTCCCTCCCTTCACAGACCTTGTAATCTAATGGGTAAAGCAAGCACATAAAGTCCCAGAGTGCTAAGTGCTATGAAAGAAGAAAGCAGGCTAAAGGGATAGTAGCACTGACTATTTTTAGATGAGCTGATCCGGGAAGGCTGCTCTGAGGAAGTGATATTTGAGCAGAGACTTAAGTGAGGGAATGGGCCATGACCATCTAAGGAATGATCTGTTGGACAGGGAGTAGCAAGTCCAAAGGCCCTGAGGCAGGAATGTATTTCATATGCAAAATGATAAGGCAGTGTGATTGAATGTTGTGTATGTGTCATGGTATGGAATCATAATATCTTCTGGAAAGTTCCTCAGAAGTATTCAGGCCAAAGAAAAATCTGTATTTCATATATACAGAAAGTACTCATCTTCCACAACAAATCTGTAAAAGGAGATGCCTCAAAATAATCTACTATGGCATCCAAAGAGACTATGCTAATTTCAATAATCAATTTATTTACTTGGTTTTTTCATACTACTATTTAGAACAAAAGAATAATTATCATATTTTCAAAAACATCTGTATTAGATTGATGACCCAAAAAATCAAAGCAATCACAACTCATTCACTCTCTTCCACAAACTAATGTTCTATTTATTCTCAACTTTTTTTAAAAAAATCAGTACTGGGGATTGAACTCACAACCATGTGCTTGCAAGGCAGGTGCTTATGCCGCTGAGTTAAATCCCCAGCCCATTCTCAACATTCTTATTCCTGTGGGGGAAAATGTTGAACTGGTGGAGTTTTTTGTTTGTTTGTTTGTTTGTTTGTTTGAGACAGTGTCTCACTGTATAGCTCAAGCTAGCTTTGAATTCACTATGTAGCCCAGGTTGGCCTTGAACTCAAGGTGATCCTCTTGCCTCAGCCTCCCAAGTGCTGGAATTACAGGCATACACCATCATATTCTGCTATAAATTGGTGGTCTTGTGAGTATACTGAAATACCGGAGTTCAATAGAGTAAAATTTGAGTAGAGAAATGAGAAGAAAACTATCTAAGAATCACACCAATTTAAAATTGTTTTTATTGAGTAAAGCAGAAGAATTACACAAACTACCATATATTAATATTATGAATAAGTATTAGTAACTAAATCTTCAACAGTATGTGATTAAATTACTGTGCCCTGTAATTAATAAGAATCATGAGCAATAGTTATCCTCAACATTTAGGTTATGAAAAATGTGTTCTAGTTACTTGGGGTTTTTTTTTTCAGATTTCAATGTAGTCATTTTTAAAAATAAATAACTGGGTTTGAATACTGGCATTCAGTCCTTAAGCTATCAACACACTCTATTTTGTAGAACTTTCACAATTTTTTTAGATAGGGTCTCATTCTGTAATTCAAGCTGGTCCTAAACTCACTATGTAGCCCAGACTGTTCTCAGTCTCAGGGTGGTCCTCCTGCCTCAGCCTCCCGCGTGCTGGGATTACAAGTTTGTGCCTCTATAACTAGCTTTTGACAATCTTGTATTAGATATTAACAATATGGGACTTATGCTCAATATTTAAAACTTTCCATTTTCCCCCAGATATATGCTGTTGTACTTGTTATTTTCCTCCTTTATAAACACAAAGAGGATTATCATCTTTTTCAATGAGACTTCAAAATAATAAGTAATGTGGAATCTTCTCTCTTGTCAGTACAATTGAAATTTCTTCTATTCCTGCTGTTCTGAAAACAATTGTTCAGGTTGCATAGTACTCTGAGGTCTTTAGGTCTGTGTGTGTCTGTGTGTGTGTGTGTGTGTGTGTGTGTGTGTGTGTGTGTGTGTGTGTGTGATAGTTAACTATATGAGTCAACTTGGCTGGGACATGGGGTGCCCAGATTAATTATTCTGCCTGTGTCTAGCAGGCTGTTGTGAATGAGATTAGCATCAGAATCAGTGACTGAGTAAAGCTGACTGCTCTCCCCTGTGTGGGTGGGCATCACCCAACCCCATCAGCCAATTCACTGAGGGCCTGAATAGATCAGAACAGTCTGAGGAAGGGAAATGTGGTCATCGCTGACTGCTGGAGCTGGGACATCAGTCTTCTGCCCTTGACTGGGATTTACAGCATCAGCCTCCTGGTTCACAGGGATTTACAAGCTGCTTTCCCGAGTCTCCAGTTTGCAGACAGCAGATTGTGGTACCTGTCAGCCTCCATGAACAAGTGAGCCAACTTCTCTAATAATAAACCCTGTAAACACACACTTGTACATCCTATTTTGTTTTTCTGTAGAACCCTAATACAGATTTTGGTCCTGAGCATGGTCCAGAGAAACAGAATGGTTGGTTCCAGAATTTTGAGAGTAGGATTTCCAATCTAATTAGTGTAAAGATACTAATGATTTAATTTCTATTTATTAAGAGAGTTCTGATAGTCCATGGCATGATCTGGAACTAAAGACACCAAGAATTCCTGCATTGGATACTCCTAATCAACTATAGTCCTAGGGCATTCAACTGCTTTGAAACTCATTGAGTTTAATACTGGGTGATTTTTTTTTTTTTTTTTTGTCTTATTGAGACAGGGTCTTGCTATGCAGTTCAGGCTGGTCTTGAGCTCAATTTGTAGCCCAGGCTGGTCTCAGACTTGCAACCAACCTCCTGCCTCAGCCTCCCAAGTGCTGGGATTACAAGCATTCACCACCATGGATAGTCTATACTGGATGAACTTTGACAAAAAAGTTTTTCCTGGTACTCATTCGTTTAGTATTCAGTGTGCAAGCTAAAACTTGTTGCTGTCTGTAGCTTTGTGACTCACTAACCTTTCTAGCTAAGACAATTTGTTTGGTACCTCTTTTTGCTATTTACTGTGCTTCAAGAATGAATTAATGACAAGTAGCATGGTACTACTATACTTATAAGAAGCAAAAAGCTGGATAATCATGTAGATAATCTTTTCAAACACTTTTGGGAGTCTCATGAATAAAATGTAGTTGGTTGGTTGCTCTCAATGTCACAGGACAAAGTGGTACAAGAAAAAGGTGGGCTTGGGTTCAAATTAAGAGCTCAAGGTGTGCATAAATGATCTAAAAGCTCTTCTGTGTATCCTGAAGGAGTTGTAGGTGGAGGGCTGAGACTGCTGAAAATTAAACGCAGCACCCTACCTTACCTGATCTGTATAACAGAAAATGTTCTGGGACCAGGGAACAAAGGTCTAACCTGGGACTCATAGCCCTTGCATGAATTCCTAGACTTTATTCCCTTGAGTCAGGGAAATCCTTGTCTCCTTAAGGAAGGATACGTAAAACAACCAAAATTTATTATTAGTTCTCCTAGTCTTCTCAAAAAGATCTATGGTTGTTTACCAGGGTAACAGTGCACTGGGGAGAAGGAAATAATCAGATCTTTCAGGACCTGCTGGGCATTAGTTGTCAACCAACACTATTGTAGGAGTCCCAAAAATCCAGTGTGGCTACCAGTGAAAGTAGGAGCTTACAGAGATCAAGTATTCAATGGAGTTTTAGCTCAGGTCTGTTTCACAGTGGGCCTAGTTGGACACCAGGCACATCTTGTTGTTTTCTCAGTTACAGCTTGCATAACTAAAATGGATATATTTTCTGGGCATGTTGGCACATTCCTATAATCCCAACACTTAGGAAGGCTGAGGCAGAAGGATTGCCATGAGTTCGTGATCAGCCTGGTCTACGTAGTGAGTTCAAGGCCAGCATGAACTACAGAGTAAGACCCTATTGCAAAAAAAACCAAACAAACAAACAAACAAAAAAACCAAACCACTTTTGTAAATAAGGAAGAGAAAAGATTAAAGGGAAGGTAGGGGAATGGGGAAAAAAATCAAGTTATATCATGTATAAGTTCCCTATAATGTATACCTAAAATGTACCAATAAGCTTAATAAAAAAAGAGATACACTCAAAATCTAGCAGAATCTTCACATTGGTTCTTATACTTGGAAGTAAGGAGTAATATATTAGGAAAAGCCAAGCAAAAGCCACTAGAATTGCCCCAAACCAGGAAAACAGTAAATCACAAGCAATAACACATTCTGGAAGGACTGCAGAGATTGGTGCCACCAGCAAGGACTTAAAGGATGTAGAAGTGGTAATTCCCACCACATTCCCATTCAGTACACCTGTTTGGCCTGTACCAAAGACAGATGGATCTTGGAGAATGACAGTGGATTATCATAAGCTTAACCAGGTGATGACTCTAGTTGCAGCTGCTATACCAGATATGGTTTCATTGCTTAACACATTCTCCGGTACCTGGTGTGCAGCTATTAAGCTGGCAAATGCCTTGTTCCACCTTTCTATTAATGAGACTCATCAGAGTAGTTTGCTTTCAGCTGGTGAGGCCAGCAATACATCTTAATTGTCGTGCCTCAGGAGTATATTAGCTCTATACTGACTCTATCCTATCATAATTTAGTTCACAGAGAACTTGATCACCTGTTCCTTCCCAAGATATCATGCTGGTCCATTACACTGATAACATTATGGTAATTATACCTAATAAGCATGACATAGCAACTACTCTGAACTTACTGACAGAGAGGGTAGATGAACTATATGTCAGAGGGTGAGATATAAATCTTACTAAAATTTATGGGCCTTCTACTTCTGTGAAATTTCTAAAGGCCCAATGGCATGGGACACGTTGAGATATGCCTTCTAAGGTGAAGAGTAAGTTGTTGCGTCTGGTCCTTCCTACGAGCAAAAAAGATGCCTAATGCCTAGCAGGCCTCTGAATTTGAGTGGTAATACATTCTTCATTTGGGTGTGATAGTCCAACAGAGGAGGCCCAAAAATCCGGGGTGCCGCAAGGCAGCCCTGCTACTGAGCTGTATGACCCAACAGAGCCAATAGAGGTTAAAGTGTCAGTATCACATAGAGATGCTTTCTGGACTTTTGGCACAGGTGAACTGTAGCACAGACCCTGAGGACTTTGGAGAAACAGTATCCACAGACACTGTATCCTTTTGAGAAATAACTCTTGGCCTGTTATTAGACCTTGGTAGAGACTGAATACTTAATCATGAGCTACCAAGTCATCATGTGACCTGAACCGCCCATCATGAATTGGATGCTATCTGACCCACCAAGCCACAAAGTTGGACATACACAGCAGCAAATGGAAGTGATACACACATGATGGGGCCAGGGTAAGTTATGAAGGCACAAGTTACACACAATGGCCATGTTACACTCCCTTTTCTCTCCCAGTCTAAACCTATGGTCTCAATAGAAGTACCCTAATGTCATCTGACAGAGGAAAAGAAGACTCCAGTCTGGTATGCAGATAGTTCTGTTACAAGGTTCTGAAGTTCTGGGGTCTCCGTTAGAGGTATTTTCTAGGTTATTTCTACCCTGAACAAAGAATTGGTCAAGACAAGTGCCAAAGATAGAGAAGTTTTATATTATTAAAGGTAAGAAATGAAATATGTTCTGCAAAGCAAGTTTGGTCCAGTTAAAAGTAGGAAAGAAGTACACTCTACAGGGTGAAAATGGACCACTGTGAAAAAGAGTACAGCAGCCCCAAGCTTAATGGTGGCTGTCATTTTGTATCTCCCACTCCTTAGGCTGGCATCAGGTCCAGGCTGTCCTGTTGAAAACCTGGTAGCACTCTGGTGGAAAGAATTAAAGACAGCACTTTCTGATTGGTTCCATATGTGAGGCTCTGGCAACTGTCCTGCACAAGTGTGCTGGAACATTGTAATTAATAGGTCACGCCCACTTATCCAGACAGTTTGCCATGCCCTAATCTCCTGCCTCAGTTCTGCAACATATGTGGGCACCACCTGAAAGTGGGCAACTGCCACACATACCTCCATCCTCAGCCCTTCCTGAAGGGGTTTGTCTAGATCATGTTACAAACCAATGGCATGCATGCTACAGCAGGCTGTTTGTTATCACTGAAAGCTCTAAAACTTTCACCATCACTGATCTAGATGCCTAGGGATTAGAAGGAATATGACTGGAAAAGTGATGACCAAGAAATTTGTGGTGGAGATATATAAATACACCTCTGGGAAAAATCTATGAAGATATTTCTGTCCTATATGGATGTTAACCAGCAAGTGACCTTCACAGAGGAAGATTTTAATAAATGAATGGATTGAACTACCTTTCTGGGATACCAGGCAGCAGTTTTTTCTGAGCAACCTCTGTCATTGCCCCAGAGGCTCATGAATGAAGCAGGCATGGTGGCAGGGATAAAGGTTAAGCATGATCTCAGCAGCATGGACTTCCTCTCATCTGACCTGGCTATGGCCTCTGCTGAGTGCCCAATCTGCCAGCAGCAACCAACACTGAGTTGCAGACCTTCCCTAGGCTAATCACCTACGAGTAGCCAGGTGATTACAGTGAACTGTTTCCCTCATGAAAGCACAACATTTTATTCCTACTGTAATAGATTCTTATTCTGTATGTGAATTTGTCCTGCAGTGTCTCTGTCCAAACCTTCATTTGTGGATTTACAGAATACTTAATCCAATGTCATGATATCCCCATAGCATTGCTTATGACCAAGGATCTCAAATAATAGCAAAAGAAGTGCAGCAATGGGCCTCTGTTCATGGGACTCCCCGGTCTTACCATGTCCTTCACCACTCTGAAGCAGCTGATTAGTTACAACAGCAGAATTGTCTTCTGAAGACTCAGCTACAGTGGTAGATAAGTGCAGTGCCTTGCAGACCCGGTATAAGGTTCCTCAGAAGGCTGTACGTGTTCTGAAGCAACATCTAAAGTATGATGTTCTTTTTCCCAAGTCACGATTCACAGATATGACAATCAAAAGTGGAACTGAGGCCAGGGATATAGCTCAGGAGCACAGTGCCTGCATGGCAAGTGCAAGGTCATGAGTTTGATTCCCAGTACCAAACAAAAACAAAAACAAAAACAAAATATATGTAGAGCTGGGCACTCGGGAGGCTGAGGTAGGAGGATTGTTGTGAGTTTGAAATCAGTTCAAGTTTATCTTGGACTAAATAGCAAGTAAAAAAAAAAAAGTGGAGCTGGGCATGGTGGCACATAGCTATAACCCCAGCTAATCTGAAGGCAGAGGGAAAAGGATTGCAAATTTGAGCCTAGCCAGGGCAACATAGTAAGATCCTGTCTCAAAAAAAAAGAAAGAAAGAAAGAAAAAAATGTAGGGACCTAGCTCAGTGGTATAGTGCCTGCCTAGCATGCATGAGGAGTTAGGTTTTTTGCCATACTGGAAAAAAAAAAAAAAAAAAAGAGGTGAGAATGGGAACACCTACTCCTCGAAACCTACTAGCAAAACTTTCTTCCTGTTCTGACAACCTTGTGCTCTTCAGGCCTAGAGGCCTTAGTTCCAAAGAGAGGAATTCTTCCATCCTGAGATACAATGATCCCATTAAACTGGAAGTTGAGATAGCCTTCCCCCTCTAGCCATTTTGGACCCTTTAGCCCCCTGAATCAACAGACAAGAGAAATTTATAGTTGCTGGAGTGATTGATCCTGACTAGCAAGGGCATCCTGAACTCCTACCACAAGTGTGCTCCAAAGTTCCATTTGGAAAACTTTGTCCACTGTGCCAGGGGAGGTAAGGAAGTGTATGCCCCCATTAGAAGAGATCCTTTAGGGCATCTCTTAGTGGTACTATGCATTGTAATTGAACTCAACAATAACCCAATGCAGGCAGATCTACTAAGGGTCTGGGCCATTCAGGAATGAAGGTGTGCATCACCACACCAAGTAAAGGAAGGTGATCAGCTGAGGTGTTTGATGAAGGCAAGGGGAACACAGACTGAGTAGTGAACCATCTATAAATACCAGCTGTAGCCACTGGACCGGTTATAGAAATGAGGAGTATATTTGTTTTGAATATTTGTATGTGTGTATAGCAAATTTTTTTTCTTTTCCTCTCTTACTCCCTTATCGTGTAGCATAAGATATATTGACTTTATATTGCAGAACTTGAGTATTAGTTTTATATCATAGTAGACACAGAGAGGAGTATATATCACTCAAGGAATATACCTTCTGCATTAGTTAGCTTTCCTCATCATAACCAATACTGGAGATAATAAATTTAAATGATCAGTGATTCATGGTGTCAGAGGTTGCAGGCCATGATTGGTTGCTGTTAGGCCTGTGTGTTAAGCAGCACATCATGGTGAAAGCATGCAAGTGAGCAAAACCACTTACCACATAGCCAAAACCCTAAAGACAGAGAAAGAAGGGTCTCAGGTCCCTCAGACCTCTTTAAGGGCACATCCCCAGTTAGGTAACGACCTCTTACTAGGCCCTACCACATGCAAAATTGCAGACAAAAAAGCTAATTGATAAGTTCTTGTCTAACAGAAATGAGATAAATTAAGATACTAAAAAAAAATAAAATATGTGGTAATGCATACCTGTAATCCCAGCACTCAGGAGGCTGAGGCAGGAGGATTGCAATGAGTTCAAGTCCAGCCTGGGTTACATAGTGAGTTCAAGGCTAGCCTGGGCTACAGAACAAGACTCTGTCTCAAAAACCAAAAGACCAAATAATAAAAAAATAAAAATAAAAATAAAAGAAGAAATTTATTAGCTAGACATAGAGGTGCATATCTCTAATAATGTATTCACATTACAAAAAATTATAAGTAAGTGAATTTATGGCTATATTAACTAATGATTTAATAATTCCATTATAATATATATATCCAAACAGAAATTTTAACCCATAAATATATAATTATTATTTATCAATTTAAAGATTCTTTAAAACAGAGTTTATTGGGGCTGGAGCATAGCTTAGTCACTGAGCAGGTCTGTAACAAGTATGAGGCTGTGGGTTCAATCTCCAGCATGAAGGAAAAAAATTCCCAAGGTAAATGCACTGTTCAGTAATTTTTAGTGAATTCACAGACTTGTGTAACCATCCCCAAATCCATTTGGGAATATTTTAGATCTTTAAAATCTATTTATAATCAACCATTTTCCCAACTCCAGCCCCAGGCAGCCATTACTCTACTTCCTGTAGATTTCTCTTCTCTAAGTAATCTCTGGTTTGAGTGGGGTTGCTGTAGAACATGACCACAGTGGACAGTGAAGGCCCCACAGTATTTCTAGCCTAATGACAATGCAAAAAACAAAACAAAACAAAAAACCACAGCCAGAATATGCACATCATCTCATCATTTTTGACCAAGGTGTTAAAAGTCCAGACATTTTCCAGATTCAAATGTCTATAAGGCCATTAAGGCAATTCCTTCTGCCATCTTTTTTGTATGTGTGCGTAGTGCTAGGGATCAAACCCAAGACCAAACATGCTAAGCGTGTACTCTGCCATTGAGTTACCTTTCCAGTTTCACATCCTTACTGTTGATAAAGGACACAGTGCCCTTGACCATGGCAGATGGTGGTCCCTGGCAGTTACCCTGGAGAGAAAATTCAGAAACTTCATCAAGAACCAATCAAGGGTGTGCATTATACTATTTTACCTTTTAAATTTATCATTGGCAGGTAGTTGGTGGCCAACCCAGACAAGAACACTTTACCTTAGAAGGAGCTCGCAGACAACTGCTATGTCACTTGCCATTAAGCAGTCTAGGGAGAGCTATTCCATTTTTCCAAGGCTCTTGATAAATATGTGAGGCTCACTTCAGAATATACTCTCATCAGAGCCCACATAGCTTGAAACAATCTAAGCCTTCTTTTGGTCATTGATTTGGGGGATGGTTACACAAGTCTGTGAATTCACTAAAAATCACCAAACAATCTAAACATTGCTTTGGTCATTAAAAAGGACTTTCTAAAGCCCATGTGTAAGATCCAATCTTATACCACTGGGCAAGGTGGCATATGCCTTTAATCCCAGCACTCAGAACACTGAGGCAGGAGGATTGCCATGAATTCAAGACCTCTCTGAGCTACATGGTGAATGAGACCTTGTCTCAAAAAAAAAAAAAAAAGAAAAAATCTTACTGTTCTTGGGGTGTTTCGTTTTGTGGTACTGAGTAGGAGTTGAACCTAGTGCCCTACACATGTAGACTAACACTCTACCACTGAGCTGTAGCTCTGAGATATTTTATTTTATTTTATCTTATTTTATAGACAGGGTCTCACTAAATGGCCGAGGCTGACCTCAAAATTGCAATCCTCCAGCCTCAGCCTCCCCAGTGGCTGGAACTACAGCTGGGACAGCAGGTAGGCACCCCCAGGCCCAGCTTTCTTTGTTTTATTCTGAGGGTAACTTTCTACTTTACAAAGACAAGGATGATCTTCCTGTTCCACCTGTATTCAGATAAGCCCCCTCACAAGACCCAGAGTAAACATTCCGAAACACACATTTGACAATATCATCTCCTTATAGTATATAAAAAAATCAAACCTTGATTTCTTTCTGCCCCAAATCCTTCCTCTCCTATCTTCCACATCTAACCAATGAACATCCCATTCTGCAACTGCCTTAGGCTCACAATGCCTTAGGCCATTTTTTTTAACATTTTTTTTCTTTTCTTCCTTCCAGCTCCACCTCTAGATGTCCAGTTGCCTTCTTTCCAGAATATGTACTGGCACCATGTGGGGCCAAACTACCATTGTTTCTTGCAGTGATAATAAAGAATGGTCTCCCTGCTTCCACCCTGGCCTGGCTTCCCTCTTCTCTTACCTAAGCAGGCTAGCTGTCAGTCTTACTAGGTTAACAACCAGAGAATTCAGAATTAAAAGATGAAGCAGGTAGGGTGGGGTGGGGGTGGGGGGTTGAGTGCTTGCTTAGTTAGCATTGATAAGGCTCTGGATTCAATTCCCAGTACTCAGGGAAAACAACAAACAAACAACACAACAAATAAAAACATGGACCAGTCTTCAAGGCTGTAGCATTAAGATAACACTCCAGTTGAAGTCCTATAAAATCTCCAATGTTTAGATTTTATTAATAGTGTAATGCAATGCTAAGTTTAATTATACTATGTTTGACAATATAGACAATTTTATTGAAGAGACATCATAGTAACTACCGTAGATCACCTAGTATTGTGGTTTTATATGTCCTTTTCATTTTGTGTTTCTCTAGGAATTTGTATTGTTGACTTGTTTTGATTTGTTTCTCCCCCTAATAAAGAAAGGCTAGATATTGGAGAGACTTACACATGTGTAGAACTTCTAAGTAGTTTACAATAATAGACTATATTTAAAGAAAGAAAAGAGGAAAAGAAAGTATTCTCAAGGATATAACTGCATGTATGTTTGAGTGTGTGGGATTGATAACCATGTTGCTAAAGTTTTTGTTGGCTGGATGAACAAAACTGATTGCAGTCTCACTGGATGTTCACTTTGTAGGCTTTACTTTTGTAACTTGAACAACTACTTCTAAGAGGAAAATATGTAATTATCAACTAGTGATTTCTTACTGGTTACTATTTTTATTTTGTTTTGTTTTGTTTTTGAGATTTTGTATTATTTCTACCTTCTTTCTGTTTCAAATTTTTTTCTTTAAATTAAAAAAAAAAAAAGATAACACTCCAGGAGACAAAGGAATGAGAACTCAGCTCGGCCTTCAAAGACTATGCAGTGAACCTCTGTAACTAAGAAGCCAGAGCCGAAAAACCAAGATCATTAAAATCAAACCCTGTTCCAAAGCTCAATTGGGAATTTTCCCAAATGATAAGGGAGAAACTGTAGGCGGTAAGGGACAAATATATGCATAGAATTGTCACTAGTGTAACTTACATTTCTCTTTACTTTATTAGCATAGTAAAAATCATACCCAGATAGAGATTTAAAGATGTTGATGGGAATAAAGAGTCATGATGAAGAAGACAGTAGGCACAGCAAGGCTCCACCCTTATATATGATGACATTAGGAGACCATAAAATTCGGTACCCCTCTGGCCTTTATTTGGGTCAGCCTGGGATCTCTCTTTCCCATTTGCTTTGTTCCTTTCGCTTGAGCATAAGAATAAAATCCTTGTTCCTGTGCCAAGGTGCTTCTGACTGACTCTTCTTCTGATAGCAAAAGAACCTACAGAGTCAGTAGACCATCAACCAAGGGACCCTCAGGAGAGATAAACTGGTGTTCCGCCCCTCCCTTGAAGAGCTAGGTGGCTCTGCATTGCACTCAGAGATCCCTAGCCCCACCAAGGCCATGTCTGACTCAACTCTTTTTCGTCTGTGGCCTTGCACCCTGCTTCCTGGTCACTGTGCTCCAGCCATGGGTCTCCTCCCTGCTCAGGAACTTGCCAGCATGACACAGACAGGGTGTCAGGAGCCAGCACCTCTCCTTCCAGCTCTCTGTGTGGCCCCCTTGCCTCCTTAGTCCCTGCTCCAGTGATGTTGGCCCAGAAGCCTCTGGCTCCCCTCTTCCTTAACAATACTCCCTCATTTAGGCTCCCTTTACCGACTTCACTGTCTGCTTTCGTGCTTGTTTCCAGAACTTGACATCTACATATTTGTCTATTCACTTGTCCTCTGTCTTCCCCACTGCCGTGGCGACCCATGGAGCAGGGGATGGTTTTGCATGGCTGACTCTGGGGTAGCCTCCCCTGAGCCCACTTCTGGGTGTTCACATCTTCATGCTGTTTCCTCTTCTCGGGGTGTGTGAGCCCCAGGGGATGGTCCATAATTCCCATGATTGTTGTCACCTTGAAGAATGTTCCATCTTGCTAGCAGATTCTTTCTTCTTTCCGTTTGGCCTAGAAAGGGTGAGTTGCCATTTGTGACCTGCCCAAGGGCAGCCTCTGGGATCTCAGAGCCTTTGGTCAACAACTGGCAAAACCACAAAATGAGTGGGACATTGCGGTACCCCTTTAATCCCAGCTCTTGGAAGGCTGAAGATGAAGACTCTCAAGTTCAAGGTCAGCCTGGGCTATCTAGTGAGACCCAGTCTCAAAACAACAACAAACTCCAAAGTGTCTCTACTATCACCAAAAGAAAGTAAATCCTACCAACAAAAGGATTGGGCTAGGACACAGATTTGTCTCCAGCTGGACATCTAGATGAGACCAAAGCCCTACTGACACCTGGACTATAGGCTGTGAGAGTCCAAAGTAGGGAACTCAGTGCAGCAGTGTGTGGACTCCTGTGAAGACTGAACCAGGAAGGGTAGTTATGGAGCTTGGTGCTGGAGCACTTGCCTAGCTCTTGTGATGCCCTGGGTTCTACACCTAGCACCAGATGGAAGAGACAGAGACAGAGGGAGAACAGAGAGAGACAGAGACAGAGAGACAGACACATAGATAGAGACAGAGAGACAAAGGAACAGAAAGAAGAAAAAGGAGAAAGAGAAAGAAAGAAAACCTTAGAGAAATGTGTATTGCCTTCAGCAGCTAAGTTAGTTTGTAGTAATATGTTGCACAACAATAGAAAACAAATATGACTTGTTTTGTTCTTTGCTTTATCCTAACTACTTTACTACAGGATCCAGCACACATTAGGTGCTCAGTAAGTACTTGTTAAATGAATATGTTGCTATGGAAGAATAAAATAGCTCAAACTGGACTATAGTGCTACAATTTTCTCCTTGCAGTGTGTGTCTATGCATATAACTACATAAACACAGACTGTTTTTAGAAGGGCATTCAAGAAAGTGACAGGAAAAAAGCATGTGGCATATCCCTGTAATCCCAACACTCTAGGAAGCTGAGGCAGAAGGATTGTGCATTTGAGTCTACCCTGGGCAATTTAGCGACTTAGTGAGACTCTGCTCAAAAGAAAAATTTTAACCAGGGCTGAGGATATAGTTCAGGTTAAAGGCCTTGGGTTCAATCCCCAGAACAGAAAGTGGGGGTGAGGGGAGAAAGAAAAAGAGAAAGGCAAGCGAGAGAGGTAAGAATCTATGAAAAAATGGAGACTTTAATTTTGTACCCCTTTGAATTGTTTAGGTTTCTTATACTCAAAATGCTAAACAAACAAAACACTAAACAAAATAGCCCCTTTAAACTAGACATGGTAGCAGACACGTGCAATCTCAGCACTCAGAATGCTGAGGCAGGAAGACTGCCATGAATTTGAGGCCGGACTGGGCTATGTAGTGGGTTTAAGGCCAGCCTGCATAGTGAGACCATATCTCAAAAAACAAAAACAAAAAAATGGAAACCCTATGCTTTCCAATTTAAAGATTTTCTAATAAAATCACTTCTGCTCTTACTTCTTTCCTCAGTCTACTGCCTTCCCCTTTCAAGCATCCTGGGAGTTTGTTCAACCCTACCTGATTCCTCTCTGGGATAATCTGTGGCGACCATCCTCAACAAAACAAGGGCCACAAACAAAATCCAAGATGTCTGAACTACTTGCACATCACTCTTTGATGATGTTACAGAGAAACAAAAGACAACTTTCGTTTCTCGATTATGTATAGCCAAGTCACAAGGGCCCCTCTTTTTTTTTGAGGTGGGGCAGTATTGGGGATTCAAACCCAGGGCCTTCATACTGAGCTACATACCAAGCACTTTTTAAAATTTTTAATTTTGTGACAGGTTCTCATGAAACTGCCCTGCTAGCACTCAAATTTGCAATCTTCCTGCCTAAGCCCCTCTCTCCCCCAGAAGAGCTGGGATTGCAGGCAGGTGCCACAATGCCAGAGCAACAACAGCCTTTTCAGAGGTAAAATGCAAAACAAAGCATGCTAGGATTTTCTTCCTTGTTGCTGTTCTGTAACCAGCCTTGCAGACCTTTCATTCCAGCAAAATCTGAATAAGACAATATGGGACGATCTCACAATAAGCTTTGAAAAATGTAGCCAAAATAACCAGGGAAGGAGTAGAAAATTTCCATATTTTGTTTGGCTCACATGAAAAACATCCAACTGAAAATTTGCAGCCTGAAGGCAAATGGACAGAACCCATTACATAGGAAGGAAAATTGAGTTAGTATGGTATAGGGCTCTGGAGGCCACGTCTCATGTCAGAAATAGCAGCTGCCACAGTCATCACAAATAAATATTATTGCATAATGTTAGTGGAACAGCTTCAAACTGGTAGCCCCTTATCTGTTTTGAAACTAACCTGTACAGCTAACATAAAACATTATGAGAACTGGTGGTTTGGCACATGTCTGTAGTCCTAGCACTTGGGAGGCTCGCATAGGAGGATTGCGAGTTCAGTGCTAGCCTGGGGTACATACTGAGAACTCTCAAAACCAAAACAAGACATAGTAAAAACCATTTCCTGGCAGGGGAATGAGAGAACATTTGAGACATAATGAGAGGGCTGACCTTGTGATTGCACTTATTTTCTCTCAGCAATTATCAAGGACCATGGCCCAGAAACACATGATTATTGACCTTGTTCAAAGTTCTGAAACTGGATCTGAAAACACAGGACCATAATTAATGTTCAACGATTAATCAGCATCTGGGAATTGATGCCTAAAAACAGTCAAGTTGTAAGATGTATAGCCACTGGTGCTGTAGTGTATGTGTGCTGTGTTTGTGAAATATGACTTCTCACAGGTGGCAGTCTGTCTATATCACAGTTTGACCAGATCAAGCCACACATCTTGCCAGTCCTAGGAAGATCAAAAGCTGTGCTCAGCCTCTTGGGCAAATTAACATCTTCCAAGAAACAACTGGTTACTTATCTACATGGCTGTCTTTGCCATTCACTCATTTTGCTAATATTTAACAATGGGGTTCAAAGAGGCATAAGTCAGAGGCTTATTCACAGTCCATTGGTCCATGAGTGTATGGGTGTGTTTTCTAGACAATGTCATTGTGGCCAAATTCTTTTTCTCTCCCTTCTTTCCTTCCTTCCTTCCTTCCTTCCTTCCTTCCTTCCTTCCTTCCTTCCTTCCTTCCTTCCTTTTTTGCTTTCTCATTCTCTTTCTCTCTCTCTCTCTTGGTATTTTGAAACAAGGTCACCCTGTGTAGTCCAGGCTGGCTTTGAATCCATGGCAATCCTTGCCAAAACCTCCAAGATGTTTTTGTTTCGCTTTGCTTTGCTCTTCTCTCCTTTTTTCCCCTTTTCTTTTCTCTGTTCTTTTCCTTTCTCTCTCTCTCTCTGTCTCTCTCTCTTTCTCTCAGTCTCTGTCTCTCTCTCTCTTTTAGTGCTGATGATTGAGCCAAGGCCTCACGCTGCTAGGTTCGTGCTCTGTCATTAAGCTATATATGCCTGACTCTCAATCCTTTTTCAATTAACTGGACTTTAACCCCTAGGAGTCACGTAGGATGTGTAACTCTGAGGGGACATGAGGCCCCTGAAACAGAGGGTCCTGATAACACATTCTCAGATCCCCAGACGATGGATGATGAAGGAAAATCTAGTTCAACATACTTCAAAGAACAAAAATCATGCGTCTTTCCCACCCCTCCCTAACAATGCCAGGACACATGTACTAACCACTTCCATTCTCCAACTGTCCAAATCCTTCACATGCTATGATCAGGCAGTTGAGAACATTTTACTCTGGTGGAAGTTTATATTCATTGATGATCTTATGTGACTCAGAGTTCATTTACCCAAGTGACTGTGAATCAAATGTCTTGCCATCAAATAAGAGAGACCTCAAAATGTTGTTGTTGTACCTTGATTTCTCTTAGAGCCATTTCAACCCATGAAATATGGAGGAAACAAAGGGAAATGGAAAGTGAATAAGCAAATCACTTGAAATGGTCCTATGAGTCAGACAAATCTTCATGTAATACCAGATAATGGGCTTTCAGGAACAGAAAGGAAAGACAAAGAATTCAGTCACTAGAGGTGAGGCAAGAGGTGTAGCTCAGTGGCAGAGAATTTGCCTAGCATTTGTGAGGCCCTGGGATTGACCTTCAGCACCACAAAACAAATAAACAATACTGGTCATTAAGAGCCTACCACGCTTTTTTTGTCATAAAGTGGCATAACCACGGGTGTGTCACACTCACATTTATTCTTTAGGATATGTCCATTGAAGAATGGTTAATTTTAACCTTTTGAGTTTTATTATATTAAGCAATGAGTGCTTAACAGGAAAAAATATCACAAAATGCAGTATTGCATTTTTAATATTTACTGAATATTTATAAAAAAGCATCAAAGTTTTAACATCAACTGGTTTTGGTGTACAAAGTCTAAAAAAGAAGAAAAGAAATAAATTCCTATACAAACTACAATGAAAATACCTATATCACTCTACCAAAAAAATCTTTGCTTCAATTATTACACCAAACGCAGTCTTCACACATGACAACAGTATATTTCATACACACATATCACTTACACTGACAAAACATGTATTTTGCTTTCCTGGCCTTTTTGTAGGACATACCTGACATGTGGATGATCCTGCTGTTTTTTCAGGAGGATCTTATTATATTAGGCAATGTGTAGTTAACAGGAATATAAAATATCAAAAAAAACAGATTATTACTACCAACAAAGAAAAGGCCTGGTCCTGATGGATTCACTGCTGAATTCTACAAGATATTTAGTGAAGACTTAACACTAATAAAATTGAAAGAGAAGCAACACTCTCAAATTCATTCCTAGAAACAAGCATTACTATGATACCAAAACCAGAGAAGAACCCAAATAAGAAAGAGAATTACAGGCCAGTCTCCCTAATGAACATAGATGCAAAAATCTTCAATAAGATACTGGCAAACAGAATTCAGCAAATCATCAAAAAGATTATACACCATGACCAAGCAGGATTCATCCCAATGATGCAGGGATAGTTCAGCATACATAAATCAATAAATGTAATCCACCAAATTAAAAAAGTCAAGGACAAAAATCATGTGAATATCTCAAAATATGCAGAAAAAAAACTTTCGACAAAGTCCTGCACTCATTCTTGATAGAAACCTACAGAAAATTGGAATAGATGATCTTTATCTCAATCTGATAAAAGCCATCTATGACAAACCAACAGCCAACGTCATACTAAATGGACAAAAATTGAAAGCTTTCACTCAAAAATCAAGAATATGATAACGATGTCCACTGTCTCCACTTGTATTCAACATAGTCCTGGAAACTATGCAATTAGACAAGAGAAAGAAATAAAAGGAATAATGATACGAAGGATAGAAGTTCAATTATCATTGTTTGCAGATGGAATGATGTTCTACATAAAAGACCCCAAAAACTCCATTACAAACTGTTATATTTAATAAGTAAATTCAGTAGCATAGCTGGATACAAAATCAACACTCAAAAATCAATAGCCTTCCTGTACACAAATAATAAACTCATTGAGAGGAAAATCAGGGAAACAATACCTTTCACAAAAGTATCCAAAAAGATGAAATACCTAAATATCAATCTAATGAAGAATGTAAAAGATCTCTACATTGAAAATTACAGTACTCTGGAAAAGGAGATTGAAGAGGATATCAGAAAATGGAGAGATATCCCATGCTCTTGAGTAGGAAGAATCAATAGGGTGAAAACAGACATATTTCTGAAAATGTTATCCAGACTTAATGCAATTTTGATCAAAATTCCAACAGCCTATCTCACAGAAATACAGAAAAAAAATCCTAAAATTAACTTGGAACTGGAAGAGACTTAGGATAGCAAAGGTAATTCTGGGAAACAAAAGCAAGGCAGATGGCATCACAATCTCTGACTTGAAATTATACTATAAAGTGACTGTTATAAAAACAGGATAGTATTGGGGGGGGGGAAGACCTGAAAAGACTAACAGAACAGATTAGAAGAAGCAGAAACAGCTCTAGACATGCTCAGCCTCCTTATCTTTGACAAAAGTGCCAAACACATTCACTGGGAGAAAGACAGCCTCTTCAATAAATGGTGCTGGAAATACAGGCTCTGCACATGCTGAGGATTAAAATTGGACAAACATCTTTCACCATGCACTAAACTAAATTCAAAATGGATCAAAGGTCTAAATATTAAAATAGAAACATTAAATCTGCTGGAAGATAGAACAGGTAAAACTCTTGAAGACATGGTGTAGGCCAAGATTTTATTAATAAAACCCCAATTGCACAGTAACTATCACAAAGAATCAACAACTGGAATCTCATTTCATTAAAAATCTTTTGTGCAAAAAAAAAATACAGATAAAAAAATAAAAATCTTTTGTGCAGCAAGAGAAACGATCAAAGAGTGAAAAGACAACCCACAATGTTGGAAAAAATGTCAGCTGTTCCTCAGACAAAGGATTACTGTTGAGAACATATCAAGCACTAAAAAATGTCAGACCTCCCAAATTCAAAGATTCAGTTGAAAAATGGGCATCTGAGATGAATACACATTTCTAAGGTGAAATACAAACAGAAAATAAATATATGAAAAAATGTTCAACATCACTGATTATTCAAGATGCAATTAAAACAACACTGAGATCCTGTCTCACACTGGAAAGAATGGCTATTACCAAGAAATCAACCAATAACAAAGCTGGAAGCCCTGTGAGGAAAAGGGCACTCTTCTTCACTGTTGATGGGAGTGCAGACTGGTGCAACCACTGTGGAGGTCAGTATGGAGATTTCTAAAACAATAGAATTGGAGGTCCCATTTGACCCAGCTATTCCCCTTCTGAGTATCTTCCCAGAAGAATTAAAAACATCAAACGGCAGCGACATACATGCACCCATGTTTATAGAAGCATAATTTGTAACTGGTACATCTTGGAAACAACCCAAATGTCCATCAACTGAGGAATGAATTAAAAATATGTGGTCTTTTTATACAATGGAATACTACTCAGCCATAAAGAAAGATAAATTTGAGAAGTTTATAGGTAAATGGATGCTACCTGAGGCCATACTCATAAGTGAAATAAATTGGACTCACATGTCTAAACATTATACTGTCTCCCTGATGTGAGAAATTGAAAGAATGAATAAAGTCCAAACTGTAGAATAGATATGGTGAAATGAGAAGAAATTTTTCAATGGAAAAAAGGAACTAGGATGAAAGAAAGGGGAAAGGAAGGGAAAAGGAAAAGAAAAAAAAAGAAAAAATGCAAGATAGATTTTAAAAATGCAAACATCATAGTCTTCCTAGTGTGAGAAGCTGAAAGAGTAAATAAGATCCCAAATGTACAATAGATATTGTAAAATGAGAAGAAACTGCTCAAAAAAAAAAAAGATAAACTGGGATGGGGGAAAGGAGAAAAGAAGAAAGGGAAAACAAAAATATATGCACAAGATAGTTAAGATTACACTAGTAATTACACCAGTAATTTCTCTGAGTTCATTGAAAAGCAAGGTTTGTGCTTACATAGTTTGCACAATTAAATGCCTATATCTCATACCCTGAATAACTAATTTAAAGATAATATTATGCAGTATATAGACCATTGTCACCCTTCTATCATCTTGTTTTGTAACTTTGTTGTATTTTTGCCTTTAAAGTAAAAAAAGAAAACAACCAACAACAACAACAAAAAACCCAAATTAATAAATTCTTAATATGTATTATGGGTTTAGAATAAATACCTACATTTTCACATCAGTTGTGTACTTGCTGTCAAAACCTAAAAAATAACATCAGAAATAAATTCCTATATGAACTACAAGGAAAATGCAAATAGAACCTTACCACAAAAACGGTTTTTGACTGAGCCGTCCCACCCAAGGCAGTCTTCACACATAAGTGCATGTTCCATGGCACATCTCATTCACACCTGCAGCACACGTGCTTAGCTTTCCTTTCAGGCCATTATTGTCATCTCTCTTCTCTTCCTGTTTTGTCAGGAGCTTCCTACTATGTTGTACATGTACTTACCAGGGAAATAACATGTCAACAAACTGAAACATCAAAAGTGTAATGAGTGCTTAGACTAGACATCAACATTTTCATGTCAGCTATTTACTTGCTTACAAAACCTAAGAAATAACATAGGCAATAAAAACCTATGTGAGCTACAATGAAAAAACCATTAGAACTCTACAACAAGAATAATTTTTGCTTGAGTTGTCACAACCTAGGTTGTTTTCACACCTGAAAAGCTGTATGCTCCATACATAGGTATCACTTGCACTGATGGCATGTTTTGTTTTCCTGCCCTTTCTTTAGGGCACAGCTGATATCACTTTTGTTTTCCTGTTGTCATATTAGTTCTTTGGGATGCTGCACCTGCCTGTTTACTTGGCAGCTCATCAATATGGTCCACAATTTTTTCGTGTAGTTCCCTGGGTAGAAACCATTTTGTTTTTCCTCTGATATAAATAATCTCTTATGGATCCAGTTCCAATCCTCTAAGAAAATTTCTCCATGGTATTTTGTACTTGTTATTTTCTTTGTAAATTATCAAGCTATTTGTGCCATTCATGTTTAGGATAGAGTAAAACACAACTATTGACCAATGCTTTGTGTTTTGAGTGACAACATTGTTGCTGCATATCTCATCAACAATGTCTACTCCATCTTTGGTTTTGTTGTAGAAAGTTTCTATCTAAGGCTTCCATTTTGTCTAGGTTTCCCTATCAATATTTTCATCATGGTGCATTATTGACATCAGCAGTACATTTGTTTTTTTTGACATATAGGAGGCCAATGTGAATATTTCTGAAATTCAAAGGTTATACTATACATTTCTGTGTTTTGAATTTGCAACATTTTGTATTCCTGTGTACAGTTCATGTGCTGGTCAATTTGTGCTGTTAGCAAATGTATCATCAATTGGAAACTGAGAAACTAATTGTTGAATGTCACGTTCCAATTAGTTTGGGAGATGGGAGCAATGAGCCTGTTCATAACATCATTTGGTTTATTACTATATGAATAAGGAGGACCTGTTGACTGAGTTCTAGGGTAAATGTCTAAATTCAAAGCATAGTAAGTCTTTGCATCTACAACACCTTAAGTTTTTATGTCATATTTTGACCCCTCACACTTCTATAAGTCTTTACACTCCTGTGATTACCATGAGAAATTCCCATTAAGTACAGTAGACTTTGAATGCCTTCAGCTAGTCAGGTGTCATAATAAATACACTTTTGAATATGGCTATTGGTGCACACAGAATATTTTACTTGTATCTGAGTTTTCATGCATTTCATAGTTTCTGGCAGCATTTCATCTGTTATAATTTCCAACATCAAATGGCAGTGCTGGCATTCTGTTTAAAATCTTTCACCTCTGCCAAGATCCTCACTATATTTTCGGATCTAGTTCTAGCATTGGATCTTTCCATTTGGTTGCATGGCCATTTTGCAAAATTTTGACTAGTAAAATATGTACTCACATTGCTGTCTTGTTCATCATCTGAATCAATGAGGTCCGCATTCCCTATGTCTGTATCAGTCAATGATTGCTCCATTTCACTGTCACAGGAACTTTGGTTCACATGTCAAAGTCATCATCATCATCATCATCATCCATCCATACCACTCTTCTGTTATGAAATAGATATTTTACCATAATGGATCATCTTCATCATCCATGCATGAGTAATCTGATGATTCACTTTTGACCTTTGCAAAAACTTGGAATTCTGTTTCTTCATGTGCCATTGTACTAAGCTGGGCTACTTCTACCAGAAAAATCAAAAGAAATTTAAAAAAAAAAATCAAACCTAGAGTAGTATGGGTGTATAATACTCTCTATGATGCTCAGGGAAACATATACAAAAACTGTTCCACAGAGCATATCTGGGTGTAAATGCCAATTTGACACTTTTGCACATACCTTCTTCTGTCATGCCTAGTGGGTAAACACAAATGTTGCTTCTTGTATCCCTCAGGGAAAGGTAAGGACTGTATGGCTACTATAATGCTAAAGTAAAAATTTACAGTAGAAGAATAAGGGGTATGTTTGTGGTATCCATTGTTCTGCTCTTGAATGTTGCACAAATATTTGGTAGAAAGCTCAATGCAAGCCTAAATTAAAGTTAGGTATTTTTTTTTTTATGTCTAGCAGCTTGCAAAAATTAAATGGTGCAGCACACAAGCGAAAGGGACAAGTTTGTTTATTTTAGGGAAGTATAAAGTGGAGCAAAAGGTTTGGAGAATTATTTTGATCTCCTCTCTCAGGTTTAAAACCTCCATGTTGCTAGACCTAGTGTCTTGGTTCACTTACTCATGCTGATGCAGCAGAATACTATGGAGATTTATCTTCTCCTGGTTCTAGAGGCTAGAAGTTCAAGCTCAAGGTGCTGTCAGGGTTGGTTTCTGGTGAGAGTTCTCTTTCTGCCTTGTAGATGGCCACTTCTCTGTGCACACTGAGAGGGTTTGGGGAGAGAGGGAGAAGAGGAGAAAGAGAAGAGGGGAGAGAAAAGAAGTGGAGGGGAGAGGAGGAGAGGAGAGAAACAAAAGGAGGGGAAAGGGAGAGAGAGGAAAAAGGCTCTTATTGTGAGGACACCAGTTCGGTCAGATGAAGGCCAAGCTTTTGGAATTGTTAAACCATCATTACCTCCCCTGAAAAGCCTATCTCCAACTATAGTTGCACTGGTGGTTAGGGCTTCAATTTATGAATTTAGATTCATAGGTTCAATTCATATTGCCAGGAAGTCAAGTTTTAGGAATTTATTCTACATGTATATAGAATATGCACAAAGATCTTTAAATAAGAATCTTAAAGTTGCAGTGTCTGCGGCAGCCAAAAACTATACATGAGCTAAAAATCCATCAAGAGGAGACTAGTTAGAGAGCAATTGTAACCCCAACCTCTCCAACGGTTGCGTCAGGAGAATCTCAAGTTCAAGGACACCCTGGCAAACACAGAGAGACTCTACCTCAAAATAAAAATAAAAAGGGATAGAGATATAGCTTAGCGGTAGAGTGCTTGCCTAACATGCAAAAGACCCTTTCAATCTACAGTGATGAAAAGACAGGGTTTGGAAACTAAACAAATAAAAGGTCAATTCATGTAATAATATAACTGTCACTGCAGCTGTGACAGTGAATGAGCCAGCAATGAACACACTGACATGAAAAATTCACTGAAATACTTGGTATAATGCACCAAGTAGACTATGATCTAATTTCTTTTTAAATCTAATTTCTATAATAATAACAATAAAATGTTAAGTGCCAATATTTTCTGGAAGAATTTACCAAGAAACTGGAAGTGAAGGATGACATGGAAGATGGGGCAGAAAAATTTATTTCTTGTACCTTTGTACACTTGGCTTATCCTCACTGCTGTGTACAGGTATTATTTTTATAATAATATTTATAGAGAGTTCCAGGAGTGGTGGTACACACCTGTAATCCTAGCACTTGGGAGGCTGAGGCAGGAGGATCACTGGGAGTTTGAGGTCAACCTGAGCTACACAGTGAGACCCTGTCTCAAAAAAATTATAAAAAGTATCTTTAAGAAGAAAAATAATCAATGTAGGGTGGGGATTGTTTTCTGTCCAACATGACAAGTTCTTGCAGCTGTGGGCAGCTGGACTCTAAAAGTTTATATATTACATCTAAGCATCCTGCTGAAGAATCTACATTAAGGCATTCATGATCTTTTGTTCTGTTTTATCTCATTACAATGCCCACATTGGTCTCCAAATTAGAATCTTCCTACCTCAGCCTCCTGAGTAGAAGGGACCACTACAGGTGTTGGGCACCACGGCCAGCTCAGGATGTTCATGTTTGAAAGGTACTTTTTTGGTATTGCAGTGAAATTGATAAAGCAAAAAACCCCACTGTAACCATTCAAAAGTGTACACTTCAGTGTACAATTGGAAAATTCACAGTGCTATGCAGTGCTGCCTCTATGCATTGCCAAATGTGTTCATCCTTCCTAGTGGGCAGGAATCTCACTGTCCCCTCTCAGTTCCTAACCACCATTCATCTGCTCTTGGCCTCTATGATTTGTCTAGAGTAGATATTTCTTAGAAATGGACTCAGACAATAGGTAGCCTTTTGTGTGTGGCTTCTTTCAGTTAGGATGTTTTCCAGTTCATCCGTGTTGGAGCATGTGTGAGTACTTCAATACTTTCTATGGGTAGATGATGTCCCAATGCATGAATGCATAAATCCAAGTTTACTCTGTCTCTGTTTGTCTCTGTCTCTATCTCTGTCTCTGTCTCTCTCTTTCTCTTCCTGGTACTGAGTATGTAAGCCAGGGACTCACACATACTAGGCAAGCACTGTACCACTGAGCTACACCCCCAGCCCTCTCCATTCATTCCTTGATGGCATCTGAGTTCTGGCTGCTTTTTGGCCATTGAGAATAGACCTGCTGCTATGAACATTGGTGTACATGTTTGAATTTGAGGACCTGTTCTCAGGTATTTGGAGAATACATTTGGCAATGGAAATTCTGGGTCATGTTGTCATTGAATTACTTCACACCCATTTAGAAACTGGGTTGAAAGTGCAGCTCAGTGGTAGAGGGCTGATCTAACATGCTCGAGACCCTGGGCTTGTTACTGAGCATTAAAAAAAATAAAAGTTAAAATGGTAAATTTTATGTTATACATATTTTACCACAAAAGAGCAAAGGAACACATATGCACACACATATGCATGAATGCATGCATCCACATAGAGAAAGAAACATACATATGTATCTTTATAAAAACATCTTTTTTTTTTTTTGTGAGACAGGGTCTCGCTATACAGTTCAGGCTGGCCTTGAGCTCACTTCATAGCCCAAGCTGGTCTTGAACTCACAACGATCCTCCTGCCTCAGCCTCCCAAGTGCTGGGATTACAGGCGTGAGCCATCATGCTTGGCTTTAAAAACATCTTTTAAAAATATTAAATGTGCACTTCGTTTGTAACATTTTTTTTAAGTATTAGGGGCTGAACCCAGGATTAGTGTTACCAAGAGCACTATGCTACATCCTGTCATTTTAAAAATTTTTATTTTGAAACAGGGTCTTGTTAAATTGCAACCAAGTTACTGGTGCACACCTGTAACCCCAGCATTCAAGAGGCGGAGGCAAGAGGATCACCATGAGTTCAAGGGCAGCCCAAACTATATAGTGAGACCTTGCCAAAAAAAAAAAAAAGAAAAAAAGAAAACAAAGAAAAGAAGAAATTTGCCCAGGCAAGGCTAAACTTTGCTATCCTCCTACATCAGCCTCCCAGTGTGCTAATATTACAGATCTGTGCCACTACTTTGGGCTTGTTTTGTAACTTTCTTCCCATCCAACACTCTTAGGCTGTGAGTGTTGGCCCTGTGCTCTTAGCACAACAGTAGAGTATATGCTTAGTACATATGAGTCCCTGGGTTCAATCCTCAGCACCGAACGGTCTTAGCGATCTCTCAGGATTAGTATACTTAGATCTACTTCTCTCTTAATGGAATCCATGCAGAATTCCATAGAGACACCATACTGTAATGATTCAGCTGCATGTTTGTACGCGGACATTCAGTGTACAAACCCTCGGGTTGTAAACACTGCTCTAGAGAACATCTTTACAAGAGCATATGCTATTTTACCTCTTAAAAGCAGATCCCTTAATAGCAACCTCACTTTTTCCCCTAGTGAATGAAGTCACAGAGCCTACCCAAGCCATCACCATGGTGGTGTTCTGCCACCTTTACCACAGATGCAGACATGAGGCCACAGTTTGGATAAGCACCTTCCTGTACTTATTATAATGGTCTCTCCTGAATCAAAATACAGGTTTTCAAACTGGAGGCTATTGCTCAGACTTTTTTTTTTTGTTGAGACAGGATTTCCCCATGCAGTTTAGGCTAGTCTTAAACTCACTATGTAGACCAAGATGGCCTTGAACTTGCAGCAATTTTCCTGCCTTAGCCTTCTGAGTGCTGGGATTACAGGTATGCATCACCACATTTTTTTAATATCTTAATTTATCTCATTTCTATTAGACAAGAACTTATTAATTAGCTTTTTTGTCTACAGTTTTGCATGTGGTTCAGGAAAGTATTTCCATCTACACACTCATAAAGTAGTAAAAATGAGTATTGACAGGTTGGGGGTGGTGGTGCACATGTAAACCTAGCACGCAGGAGGCTAAGGCAGGAGAATTTCCAAGAGTTCAAGGTCAGCCTGGGGTCCACAGTGAGTCCACAATGAGTTCAAGGCAGACCAAACTTCATAGCGAGACCTTGCCTCAAAAAACAAAACACAAAACAAAATCAGCACAAAGTTAGCTTTTTGGACCTCAGAATATACCAATAATTTTGATTTTAGGGTGAAAGATTTCCCTTTTTCATTTCCTTTCCATGTAATTGACAATCATTTTTGTGACAGCATATTTTCCCTTTTTTTTTTTTTTTTTTTTTTACAGTTCAGACTGCTAGGTCATTCCAATCTTAAATACATCTAAATATAATTGAATATATCATCCAATTAATTTCTATTAAATAAAAATGTGTTCCAACTTAAGCAATTTTTGATTGTGCAGAAGGAAATTAGTGTGATAAATGGAAACCAGAATTATTTTCTATCTGAAGGCAAGAAATCTAAGATAATTGCCCTGCACATTGACAGCACCATCCCACAGCTGTGCTTAGAACGCTCCCACACTCGGAATGTAAACATGAGAATGTGCGCGTGTTTATTTCTTCCTCACACACATGCTCATTTAGAAAAATAAATCGATCGATCGATAGATAGAACTTTAGGGGTAAGGGTGCGTGCATGTGTGTGTGTGTGTGTGTGTGTGTGTGTGTGTGTGTGTGTG